>JAYDZE010576833.1:0-11444 GCA_034509125.1 Monilaria moniliformis
TGATTAGAGCTCTTGAAGAGGCCATGATCATGTTGGCCATGGCTGCTCTGCTTCAGCTTCTGCAAGATTCTTGATTTATTTTTCTCTTGTTTTTGGGTGGAGCGATTGTTTGTGGGAGATGGCGATGAAGTGTAACAAAATCTTGCAAAAAGGCTATCTCTTTGTCTGCCGCACAAATTGATGAGAGGTTGTGATTCGATTTCAAAATCGATAATATTGGGGTTCAAAGCGCCTTGCTGCTCACGCGCTCCTTTTTTCTTCTTCATTACCTTTTTCCATGCAAAATAAAGGAGTTTAACTCGACCCTGGTGTAATTAGTTAGGAATATTGTCTTTCGAATAATAAGTTTTAATCTTTTTGAATTAGGTGAGCGGAAGCGATGGGATATCAACCTTGGACTTGGTTGAAGTTTGCACCACTTGATCACAATCTTTTCAATTAATTGCATCTTTACAAAGTATCTTGAAAAAGTTTTAATAAGTTTAGTAAGAAAAAAAAAAGCTCAAGTTGAATTCAAAATGCAAAGTTCAACAAAATTATACATTCCCAACTCAATCAGTTAGTTTCCGAACTCCCAACTTTCCCTGTCACTCTAAACACATTAATGCTGCTTCTCTTTTCTGAGATCAACCAAAGTGACTATGGAGTTGTTAACAAGAATCATTGTAGTCTCTCTATAAGGTATAAAATGCATCGTCAATCTCCACTTCTCAAAACCAGAAAGAATGCTTTACGGCAGCTTGTCTTCCTTAGGAAGTCATGCTTCCTCCTAGTCGGATATTAGAATCTCGTTCCACCATCAAGAGACGTGATGCACCAAAATCCATCCAAGATGATTAGTTGGAAACTTGAAAGCAATTATTTCCCGATAAGCTTATAATAGGCATACAGGCCTGAGCCAATGAAGCCGAGAAGTTGCCCAATCACATTCAACTGAAAACAAAACACACATTCATATTACTAACACAAGCGTAGGAGAAGAAAATGAAGTTTCGTGTACTGCCCTTACCAAATCGAATGGCAGCCCACCAAAAATTACCCAGCCTAGTGTAATCGTGAAAAGATCCTGAGAAAAAAGCAGTAAGACATGCAATAGCATGTTAGCGTAAGTTTCTTGGCAGTCGGCAACATGAACAAGATTTTGAAAAATTAAAACTACTTTTAGCAATAAGCATAAAACAAAACAAGTAGAAGGAGAAAAATACCTTCAAATTACCACAGATTGTCTGTGTGAGTGCAGAGTTCAGAGTCGTGTTGAGGAATATACTATAGTTCAGGAAGAAAGCTAGAATGCAGGAAAAAAGCAGCACCACCTGAAATCAGATAAGCATGAAACAATCTATAAACGTATTAAATCGTAATGCGAGCATGAGCAACATCCATGATCTTTCAATAAAATGATGTTAACAGTTTGCAATCAATTGTCCCATTCATTCATCACTCTATGCATTACCAGGAAACCAGGAGAAAGCAGATATGGAAAATTCACTGTCATCTCCAAGTCACCTCGGAAAAGGGTCCACAGCAGTAGAACAGGTCCACATAAGATTCCTACAGAAAAATAGGCCAAACACTCAAACGAAATGCGTGGTGTCTGAATAATTAGGACTACTGAGCTACAATGGTATAGTTACACACCGTTGCACCACATAAGGCCGAAGCTATTGAGCCCACTGGATTTTCCTGGGGGGGAGAAGTTTGGAATGATAAGCAAAGAATGGAGCTACAAAGAGAACATGAACCGAGGGTGAACGAGCAATACCAATACGGGCTATAGTTGCTAGGTATATTGCAGTGGTGAAGTTGGACAGAAAAACGACAAGATAACCATAGGAGTCGAACGACAAGTCCCGGGATCCAGCAATAAAAGCACCCAGAACTATCAAGGACACACTGACAAAACCATAAGTATTAAGTCAGTAATAAAGGAAATGAAACTAACTTCAAACAGATCCATATTCAGCAGAAAACTTTTGCTAACGTAAGTTATTATCATAGTACAAGCATAGTGATCCTGTTATGCTATGCTGCCACTTTTTGTGAGAAAGCAACATGTTCTTATCAAAAAGCTTTGCAGAATGAGATGGAGCTTACCTTCCAAGAATAGGACGTGTATACTTCTGCCTCACAAGGAGGTACTCGACAATCATTGTAAATACAACTGTAGTTCTCCGCAATGTTGTATACATTGGAACATTAACACCTCGAACAGACTCCATGGTTACTAGCTTTCAAGGTAACCAAGAGAATTTGTGAATAAACTTTTCTATGGGATAAAGATTACCAGCTGTAACAGGACAAGGCTGAATAAATTAGGAGAGAAATGTTACCATGTAAAGCAAATAGGTTAAAGCGAGAGGTGAAGTACGAATCAGTGTCTGTATTGATACCAGCGTGTTGGAACTGTCACTGACAGCTACGGATTCGTTAGCATTAAAAGAAATGAGCTTTGAGCGTCGTAGAACATAAAGCAAACAACATGATGATATCATCTGCAGCAGATACAATCAATGAAATTACTAGTAGCTGGTTTTGGTTGTTAGATACTAATATTATGCAACTATAAACAAATAAGGAAAAAGGCAAGGTCGGTAACATAAAATGGATGATAATCATAGAAACTCAAGTACATTCCAAAGTAAGATTTTGATTAAAATTACGAACCACCGGTTGTGAATTTCTGAAGCAATCTATTAGATTCAAAACATTGATGCATAATCATCAACATCCAACTGAGTATACTAGATGTGAACATTTTTTATATTTCTTTCCATGAGGATTGCAGTGTGACCAGAAAGAACAAACACCTTGGGGCAACTAAAACTTATTTTTTCATAAGGAACCAAGATTAAATGGATTGTACTTGTTCTATCAGTGAGATCCTTCGTTTTATTCCCCTGTCAATGGAGAATAATTTTAATTCAGTATCACCGAGAATGAAGTTATTCACTATACCTGACAAAGTGTAATGACGTTGGCACATGGGAAGTTGTATGAAGAAAGAGCTGCTTTATTAAATAATACCAAGAGCACTGCAAAATCACAATTAACTCACTTTTTATAAAAAATATACAGTCCAGAAGACAAATCAAATTCGGAACATAAAAATCTGAGTGAGGCGTGATTAGTACATAAGACTACAATACTGTAGCTGATGACTCCCACTAAAGAAGCCTCATAGTTGTCAAGAAATATTTTCATGTTCCATAGTTTAAGTGAGCTGCCATTTATCATGGGAATAACTTCTTTCAACAACTGCAAAGCCATCTGTTTGCAATAAGTCCAAAAAATTCTGGGACAGCTAGATGAAGCAAAATATTTGTAACTTGTAAGACTATGACCTAAATCCTCAGCAACCACAATTAATTGTGAGCATTTGAGTATTGTGCTTCCAAATTTTCAGTGCTTAATATACACAAGTCCATTTAAAACTCTACATAAGACGGGGCCGTATAATGAATACATCTTTCATTTTTATTGTTCTCAAGGACATCATAAGCTTAATCCTTGATTGGAACTAATATTTACATGCACCGAAATCTTCCAGCAAGATTCATACTTGACGTTCTAAGGCTCAATCAAAGTCCACATAATTTGAAAATTGACAATTCAGAAAACTCAACTTCAATGAATATCAATATCTACAGAAATCAACATTAAGGAATTAAAAAAAAAAAAAAACTTTCGTTAGAACTAATACTTTATTTGTCAGTCACAGAGAATCTGCCATCAAAAGTTATGTTTGACGTTCCAAGACTCAAATTAAACTCAACAATAAATCGACATAATTTGTTTTCTCTCGAACTTCACCACCCAGTCCTTCCAAATAAGGATAAGATGCAAACATCACACACACTTCATATAAAAGAGGCCTCTTGAAAAACACCTCTTAACGAAATAAAACCAGAACTCCACTAAACCAAAATCTCAACAAAGTCAAACAGAATGAAAATTTTGGGATGAAGAAATTAAAACTGAAATTGGAGAATTAAATGATTACCAGCACAAGTCATGTAAGAGATGGCGGCATAAGCTCCCCGTTTAGTCATGGCGGCGGATCCTTTGAAGAGCTTCTCCTCCAGTCTGGGCGGAGGATCGTCCGACGCCATTGGTAGAATCGAACTGCTCTTAGCCATCGATTTTGTCACTTTCTTTGCTGCTTTTGAACCAAACGATCTTATAATAACTCAGTGAGATTCTTTCTCTTTCTTGGGTTTTTAATTGGAAATAAATAGTATTAAGATATCTACATATTAATCAGATTAAAATTTGTAAGCAAGATGCCATTTTTATGGTATTAATTGATTATCGAATTAACAGAATATAATTTAATCTAAGTTTGAGAATAAATATAATTTAATCTATTAAAGAGGAATGAAAAAGCAAGAGGGTTGACTCGCGTCACTCTACCCTCAACTGTTGACAATTTGTGAGTTGGGTTCAACTTTGGCCCAATAAAATCCCATATCACTGGGCCCATTTTCAAGTCGGGATCACACAAACGAGCCCATTCATAAGTTATCGAAGAATTTATTATATAAGTTAACTGAGTCATTTATAAATCATCGAGCGAATTATAATAATGATTTAATGAATCGAATGAAAACCTCTGGATATAATTACTTTTTTATTTTATAATTTATAATCCGTATTAGTGTAACTAATAGTTGTAATCTTAATTAAAAAAATTAACATTTCTTTTAAAAAATAAATAAATAAGTTCCTTCGTTTAGATGATGATGATGATAATAATAATAATAATAATAATAATAATAATAATAATAATAATAATAATAATACCAATTTATATACATATATTTAAATGGTTGATGAATCTCTCCCTATATATACATTAGTGGGTGAAGTAACTTTGAGAATTTTGAGTGTGGTGAATTATTAAGAAGCACACTATAATTTTGAAAATAACAAGTCAGATATGGAAGCATGGGTCGAGAAGGATAAGTAGGGGACCCCGACCCTTATCTTCTTTTTTTTTTTTTTTGTCACACAATGGATTCCACTTGAACTTTATCGTATTTCTCTTTTTAAGATAAAAAATTTATCACATTTATTGGCTCCAACCCATCACAATTAAACTTTGCCTTTGCTCCATATATATACGTACTCACACTTACATATATAATATATTCCACGAATTTTCCCATGTTATTTTTCAGTTACCTTGTCCCTTTTGTCCCCAAGAATGTCCAAACACAAATATTATTACAACTCTGATTCGAAATTCTCTGACGAAAAAAAATAATTTAAAGTTGAAAAAAATGCTAAAGAATGTTATTCCAAAAATAAACTGATATTATGATACTATCTCCACACAAAAATTATAAATTTACTACTGTACATGATAGATAAAACCCTAAGTAGACAATAACAATAATAGAAAATAAAAGAATACGAAATGGTATGATATATATTTTCAGCATCATCATCCATCATGGCATCATGCATCCTCTCATAAGATTATAGATAATTAAAGTTTGGTTTGACAGTTGTGATTATTCCAACTGCAAAATATTATGGAGTAGCTAGCTGGTGCATACGTGCTATCAGGATATTAAATTAAAATATTAAAGTTAATATATATCTCTACGAATATGATGGCTTGAAGTGGAAGTGAAACTAAGAGAAGAGGGACATTGAATGTGTCCTTTTTTAGGGTTCCACCACACGTGCGACCAACAGGGTATTGATTCCACAACCGACTACATTGTCTCACCTCTTCTTCTATCTATATGTGTATTATCCATTCATCCAACCCCCAACAATGGTGGAGTTCATGGGACTCCCATGTCCTACCGCCATGCAGCGCCACCACGTGAGTCTCACGACTTTTTGTCCTCTCCTAATGCTGGAGTAACGATCTCGTGATTGAATAAAAATCTTTAAATGTTCTTCTTCTTTTTTTGGTTATTACAAAATGAGTACAAGTAAGAAACACATACCAAACGTATGTGTGAGTGTTGTTGGTTGCTTTGTCTGGGGTCATTCCCCCCAATCCCAGATCATATAATTGGGGTACTGTATTATTATTCTTGATTTGAATTTTAACTAACCTCAATCCGACAGGAAGAATCACATTTGATCTAATTAAGAAAAACATTTCTTAGTTTCCATCGTATCATTACTACCAACAAGATAACATTTTTTCAGAATGTCCATATATGTAATGATGTACACGAGGCTGGCCCATTTGTAGTTGTTGGCAACTTTAAAGATAATTTTCTTTTTCTTTTCTTTTTTACACCCGCATTAGAAATTGATATGTCGTTCATCATATGTGAGCACTTTTCATGAACAGTGTTGACATTCAGTCCATATACATTAGCTTTTTTTTTTCTTTCTTTTATATTATTTTATTTTCTAATACATCAAAGCTTGGTAATTATTAGAATCATCAAATTTAAAAATTACATGAAAATCAAAATTCTGTCTATTCACTTATTCATTTTTTCAAAGTTAAAGCGGAAGAAAATAAAATAACTTTGATTTTTATAAAATTTGTAAATTTGATAATCTTTATTATAATTTATATAGGATACTATAATATAAAATAAATATCAATTAACATTAAATAAACGTTAGATGTGCGAAAATATGGTAAAATTCAAGTGCACAGGAATTTTCAGATGGCTCTCCACGGACTAATTAAGGTGTAATGGTTTGAAATTATTGTGTACTAGCAAATTTATCATCATTACTCGTAATTTCTGAAATTTGAAGAAACCAAACCAAACACTTGATGAAGAGTGAAGAAAATGTAGACAAATTAAAACAAAACACATATGTTAACTGGTGGCGATGATGTTTTGTTTCCAACACAAAATGAAAATTAGTTCACTTTCCAACAACAAAGGCACATTGATTTGAAATTATAAAGACTAGAATAACCTAAAGTGTTAAGTCTCACAAGCTACATAAAATTGTGTCGGAAATCCATTTAAAGACTGCTAAAAATATATAAGGCTCATGAAAAGGTGCTTCAGCCTCGAAACAAATGTTTCCTTTGCTTTCTGGTCAAAAACTTGTTGGTAAATGCATGTGTAACAATGAACTATATTACACTTTATTTCGTAGACACTTTCTTTCGTTGGTGCTGTCTAAATTGCACTCACAAGTTGGATTCGAATTTGTAAAAAAAATCTTAGTCTGGTTTGTTAAAGGATTAATTAACCTTTAATCTCAAACTCACTTTAACGTGTCAACACTTGCAATTAAGGAGGTCCCTCAAATATTTCGATTCTATTTTGACAATTTTATAATTAAATACATATCATAACATTAAACCACTTTACGAAGGACTAGACATTGATTGTTGAGATTGCGCCTATTGATGTGAATGCAAGAATTCAAAATTAGCCGCCCTCTTAATCTTAATAGCCTTTGAGGGTTGTCATTCATTTTTTCTATTTTGTTTTTTAAAACATTATATTATGAGTATGAAATGGTAATTAATTTAGTATTGATGCTTCTTTTCGATAAATTCAACACGTAACTCGTGTAAGTCTTAATCGTTGTTGCAGTAAAAAAGGCAACATAGTAAATCTAGTATGTGTGTGTGAGAGAGTGGGACATAAGGAACACAAGTGTGTGTAAAACACAAAACAGTGCGAAAATTGAAGAGGCAAAGGCAGTCTATACTTTCGATTTTTCCTCACCTGTCCCAATCACTGCCCCTCTTTAGCCCGACCCAACTTCAATGCTATTGCTGCCCCTCCCATTTTTCATTTTTCTCCTTCTTTTTTCAATCCCAAACCTAAATTTGTAAATCTTTTTAGATATACGATCTCAAAAAAAATTAAAAATTAAAAAGAAAATCCACCGCCTCCTACCTAATTATATATCACTTCCAACGCACACATTCAACATACTTGAAACCAAAGCTACACACTTTGTATTACATTATAAGCAACCTCTTTGGATTTGTGATTACAAGATCGATTGATGAAGCTCGAACTAGGGCTTGCTCTCCCCGATCATTACTCTCGGGTGATGATCAAAGGGCTCGACCTCAACTCTTGCAGTAATGAAATGGAAACTGAAAAAAGAAAAAAGGGTCGTCGAAATTTCACTAGTGTTGCTGATAATGAGGAAGAAGAAGTTGATAGCAAGAATTTGTCGTTGCTGCTATGGAGTGGCCATCCCAATGGGGAAGATGACGGTCGGAAATGGAGAAATCTTCACCTAGACGACGAGTAAGATTCCTAAAATTAATTAATGTTGCTATCCTTTTCCTTTTTTTCTTGATGATTTATATATATGTGTGTATGTTGGGATAGGGAAACTGATGAAGATCAAGAAACAGTGGGGTGGCCACCGATCAATTCGTTGAGGAGGGAGTTTCTCCACCACCACCACCATCGCGGTGGTGGAATGGCGGCGGCGGCTGTAGCTCCGGTGAGAAACTCCATGTATGTGAAGGTGAAGATGGAGGGAATGCCTATTGGAAGGAAGATTGATCTCAGGCTTTATCACTCTTACCAAGCTTTGACTCATTCCTTGATCAACATGTTTGCTAAATGTAATTCATATATTACTCTACATATATGTTATGTAGGGTTGAGATACAATAAAAACCTGTTTCGTAAAAATTACGAATCTTGCACTTAACCCTTAGAGCTAGTAATCACTTAAATACAAATACTTTATAAGTGAACTTCAAAAAGTTTGTAGTTTTTACTTTAAATGAGGTTCTTATATTATTCTAAATTTATATACGTCGTAAAATCTTTAATGAATACTCTTGGTTGATTTGTGGGTGCAGACGACAATAGATCAGGCGGGAACTACACGATCCTGTACCAAGACAAAGAAGGAGACTGGATGCTAGCAGGAGATGTTCCTTGGGAGTAAGTACACTTGCTAATTTTGTTTTATGTATATTCACGTTGCACTTGGCGTGTATTGATGAAATAAAATACGAGACTTTTGTGTGATGTTTGTATGATGATCTGGCAGAACGTTTGTTGAATCGGTCCGGCGTATAGAGATACGAAGGAATCGCAGCTAGCTAGAGTGGATGGTCAGTTGCAGATTGTTACAAAAATATAGGTTTCCTGAGAAGAAACTAAGAAGAGGGAATACACAATGTATTATGATTTTCAATTATTTTTTGATTCTGTAAAATTATTATTTATTATCTTTTTAGGGGAGTTTGTATAATTATTGTATTGACTAATCTTGAATCTTGATATTACACTTGCACAATGTTGTAATTTTTAATCCGTGGATATAATTTAGTATTTTTGGATACATCTTGTAGGATAATTCGTTCTATCTTGTATTGATCTATGTTCCTTAGATAGGGTAGTGTTTTTTAATATGACATAAAGCAACTAAAAAGAAAAAAATTGAATCTCCTTTGAATGCTAGGTTGCTTGTAAACTTATTAAAAAGACTATCTTACAAGGGCCCAAGCCCATCTTAAAACGATCATATAATAATGTTTGACAAGAGTTCATTTAATGAACTCAAAAAAGAAATTTCCTCAAAAAGAAAAAGAAAAAAAAAATACTCTAATGCAGGATTGTGTTGCATTTACAGATTATCAACACAAAATTTACCAAATAGTATGCTTATGAAAATTTTAAATTATTTTCCATACACACAAATTTCATTTTTGCCAATTGTACGAAAATGCATCAAGAAATAATACACAATCATGGAATAAAAAATCTGAATTTATTTCTTAAAAAAATTCAAATTTATGATTTATCAATTGTGAGATTGTCACTCCATTTACAAAACTATATCGGAGCCAATAATCGCACACAACATTATCAATAGTTTTGGGCTATGAATTAGTGAAAACGGCCCAAAATATGGAAACTCTGAATTTGGTTAAAATTAATAATAGGCGTGACAGTTGTAAAGTATATTTGCGTCCCAAAACACCATGGGTTTTGTCTTTCTCTGCTTCCATTTATTTAATTTTCTCAAAGCGAGTTAACTTTTGATCCATATTTTTTAATAGGATTATGAGAAAAATAAAAATTAAAAAAACATTTATTACACAGTAACCAAGTATTGCAATTTGCAGCAAGTCAGACTCCACTCACGATGTTGGCTTAATGATGTCCAAACAAGAAAAAACAGACAACTGTGGTTTTAACGAAAACTATGTGAAATTGGGGCATCATACATCAAATCGGACGGCTCACAATCTTCCAAATCTCCTCGTGTAACATTCTTGTTTTCCATTCTTAGTTTTACTTTACCCTTCTCTTCTCTCTACATCGTCGCAGCGCGTATCTAGTTATTAGAGAGAGATAGGGGGAGAGAATTTTCCCGTCAAATCAAATTCCAACTTCCTATTATTTTTTTCTAGATCTGTCGGTGCATCCCGTCTCCGCATTCATATCGTATCGCATTGCTTCTCCCGGATCTAAGTGCTTGATTTTTCAGGTAAACTCATTACTGGTTCATTTTGTGTGCGTTCGTGTCACTGTTTGAAGTTGCAATTCATTGAGTTAGTTTGATTGTAGACCATTTCTGTTTAGAATTAGTTTAGGTGCGGAAAAATTGAACAACGATGCACAAACAATGAGTAATTGTGTTTCTGGAATTAATGGTGTAGTTATCTAGGGCGATCGAATTGAATCCATGGCTCCAAGCACGCTGCGCAAGGCGATCGGGGCGGTGAAGGACCAGACGAGCATCGGAATCGCTAAAGTTGCTAGCAATTTGGCGCCGGAGCTGGAGGTCGCTGTGGTCAAGGCGACCGGCCATGACAATGACCCCGCATCGGAGAAGTATATAAGGGAAATACTGCAATTGACGACCTATTCTCATGGATATGTTAGTGCTTGTGTTTTGTTGGTTTCCAAAAGATTGGGGAAAACGCGCGATTGGATTGTTGCCCTGAAGTGTTTGATGCTCATTCACCGTTTGCTCAACGAGGGGGATGTTGTTTTCCAGCAGGAGATGATGTATGCTACTAGGAGGGGAACTAGGTTGTTGAATTTGTCTGATTTTCGCGATGAGGCTCATTCGAATTCATGGGATCATTCGGCTTTTGTGAGGACATATGCTCTGTACTTGGATCAGAAGCTTGAGTTGATGGCTTATGAGCGGAAGCAGAGTGGACAGGGAGGTGAGATCAAGAGATTGGGGGCTCGAGATGACAGATCTGATTATCGCTCACCTCCTGAATCAAGCAGCAGGGGCCGCGATTATGATTATGGTAGGGATGATAGACCTGGTTATCGTTCTCCTCCTGGATCAAACAGGGGTTATGATCAAGATTTCAATGGATACCGTGACGAGCCAACTAATGGAATGCGCAGATCAAGGTCATCAGGTGATGTAGGAGAGCCAACAAATGACAAAAGAGATGCTACTCCATTGAGGGAGATGGCACTGGAGAAGATTTTCGGGAAGATGGGCCATATGCAGAGGCTGTTGGATCGGTTTTTGGCATGTCGTCCCAC
>JAYDZE010576844.1:0-11444 GCA_034509125.1 Monilaria moniliformis
TGCACTATCCATTTTATTAATGCATCGACTAGCAACGGTCTGCAAAATAAATGCCCAGCAACGTATTCCTTTTATATTTCATGAAATATTTAAATATTTCATGGAGGATAAATTATCCTGGTAATTGTACTTGTGTGTTAATTAATTGGAATATTTTCTTAAAAGCCTATGTATATAAAGAAAATTAGTGCATTTAATTATTATGTGAAATAAATAGACAAACAAGTTCCACACTTTTCCAATTTATTTTTTCATAACAATGATTTAATGATTAAACTATATATGTTATGTCTTCTGTTTTCATTTTTTGATTTTTGATTAAAGGTGATCTTGTGAAATTATTGAAAAATATTAAATTGAAAATTTATAAAAATTGTAACATTATTGAAGAAGAATTAATTCAAATTAGTAGGTCGGAAATTCAAGTTCATGCACAATTCAGTTAGACAGCGATTCGTTGGGTTGCTGGATGATCGAAAAGAAAAGAAATTTCTAAAAAAAACAAATTGTTCAATGAAATAGATTTTAAATTAAATTATATATCGATTCGTGTACAATATGAAATCGATCATTTATACGTCTGTACCCTAATAACTACGTACGTGAATATAATATAGCCGACCATGTCTAAATTATATAAATTGATGAACTCTAGGTGACGTTACGTAGCATTTACTGCAACTCTATTATAATATTTGAACTATTAATATAAAAATATCAAAATTCTTAATTTGTTGTAAAATTTAATAATCCTTATATTTTGTGATCATTAGAGAGTTAAATGTGGCATGTCTTGCTCGAGCATTCGTCGCCAAAGTGGGTGTACAAGACCTTTAGCATTCGTAATTCGGTCGGTATTATGCTTAATATGTTGATTCATTCGTGTTCTAAAATTAAGAATTTTAGATTTTGCGCCAAAAAATATAATAATAAATATTATTACAATATTTCAGAAATTATATTAAAATTAGAATATCTAATTGACAACTTACTCTTATTTCTTATTATAGACTAGAACTAAAAGTTTAAAGTTTGGAATATTTGGAAGCACGAAATTAGGGTAAAGTCAAACCTAGATTTACCACTTCACTGACAACCCCCAAAAATAGTGTCTCTCACTCTCACGCTCACTTGAATCAAATGTGGAGTAACCACCGCCCATATTTGTTTCCTGATCGTTCAAGAGAAAAACAATGAGCTCTGCAGCGGGGACTTCTAGCTTTGCGCCGTACCAGTTCCGCCACACCTCCGCATCTTCTTCCAAATGTTGTTCGCAACCGCCATTTCCGTCGTGCTCGTTGAGAATCGTGCCCTCTCGAAGAAAGAATGCGAGGGCCACGGCTTATCTACAGAGAGACGGCAATTCTTGCGCGAGGAGAGTGGTTCTTGTCATGGGTTTTGCCGTTATCCGCCTTCTCAAAATCAGGGCTCACGCAATCGATGCCCTTCCTGCAGGTGTGTGTGTGTGTGTGTGTTTCTTTTGTTTTCCTCTTTGTTAAGTAACGATTAACTAGTTCGAGAGATTTCTGAAGTTATTAATGTTTCTTCTTGATATCTATGTTTTGGCATTCTTGAATTGCTACTTATTATGATTGATTGTGTTTTCTCTTCATATTGATTGGTAAAGGTGGTAATATCGTTGATTTATAGGAGATTAAGGTGACCTGATTATAGCCTGCGTGCATACCGTTGTTTATGTTCCAATTTAGCTTTTGCATAATGTATGTTTCATATTTTCATACGGCCAATTGTGATGGTTCCGAGTTGCAGTTCAAGTAACGCTTTCTTTGATATAACCTTTTGCAATTTGCACACTATACTTCTCAGGCATTTGACTGCCTCTAAGAAAATTAAAGTAGCCAACTGCAAAGATTTTGCATCCTTCTTGAAATATTTATTGACTTAGGATTCTCTTCTTCCTTTCCACCTTATTACTCTTATAGCTTGGTTCTGCCTTTTGGTTTCTCATGGAATCTGCTTACGTATGCTTAAACAATGCTAAACTGTTATGCTTTAACATGGAACCATGTTAAAGATAATTCAAATAATGCTAAACTGTAAACCCTTTCATTGAGCCATTACTGATAAGGTTACCTTTTCTATTTCAGAGAGTAATGAATTAACGGCACCAGACCTGAATCAAAATGAAGAGGTCTGCATCCAAGTATAAAATGAAAAGGATTATACAACTGCTGGTTTGGTCATCTGATTCTCGTTTTTGTATGTCATCTAAACTATCATGCATGCTAATGTGCACATTTCTTGTGCCCAGTTATCATCTGAGGGACGTCCATCACGGCACCCCTTCTTCTCCATTCTCAATGTACTCGGTATTCTGGGATCAGGAGTTCTCGCTGCCCTTTTTGCATCAAAAAAGAAGGAAAAGGCCATTTCAGATGCTACTGTAGAACACGTAAGTAATTACCAAAGTTAAACTGAGAGTAGCTAAAAGTTTACAATTAGGAGTTTTTCCTTCCTTGAAGAAACTTTCTGTCCCAAGCTACGGAGCTGAAAATTACAGAACAGGTAGCTCACCTAAGCCATAATCCCCATTAGTTGTTTATAATTAGTTACTTACTTACTAACAACTGAATAAGGATTAATCATACTAAGATAAAGGCATATATCATGTTGCCATGTCTAGTGTTGCATCAAGATGCTAGAAATGATGAGACTCTTCTACTGTCATCATTCACCCCCATGAAGTTGGGGAATCTTTCTACTGTATAATCTCTCTTAGTCTCTAAGTCCCAATCACTGTTCTGACCTCATGTATCTTGTTCATTTGAAAAGCTAATTTGTTGGTTAGATTCTTCTTTATGCTACCTTGGGTTTCCTGGTTCTAGCACCAAATAAGTATCTCTCTAATATATTTTATATTCCTGAATGTTGTGCAACCCGTAATTCAGTCTTGTTGGTTTCTATGCTTATTTTCTGCTGTCTGCTTCCGGCACAGATGAAAAATATACTGAAGGAAAAAGAAGCTGCTATTACTTCTCTGGAGAAGTTTGAGGAAGAACTGATAAATGAGAAAGAACTTCTAAATAAGGAACTTGCAAAAGTGAAAGTGGAGCAGCAGTCTTTGGTTAATCAACTGAAAATGGCAACAGATACCATATCAAACCTCGGTCAAGAATTGCAAAAGGAGCAAAACATAGCCGAAGAGCTTACCATCGAAGTTGATAACCTAGAACACTGTGTTCAAAATGCTGGGGATGAGAAAAGGCAACTCCAACAGCAGCTGAAGGAGAAGCTAGTTTCTGTAGGAGTCCTGCAAGAAAGGATCGACTTGCTTTCATTGGATATCAAGGATAAAGAAGATACTATTCGGCATCTTAGTTGTAGACTTGCTGACAAAGATAGAGAGCTGGATCAACACCGCTCCGCATATCAGCAATCTGAGAATCATCTAACAAGTTTGGAATCAGAGAACAAGCAATTGAAGGATGTACTTTCGAGAAATCAAGAAGAGCTGGAACTGAAGTATGAGATGGTGCATGAACTGGATGTGGAGTTAACCACTTTACTGGCTGAGAAAGATGAATCCGAGAAGAAGCTTGATGCCATTTTAATGGAATATAACAACTTCAAGTCCTCCATGGAAAAGAAGTCAACTTCGGATGCAAAGCTTTTGGGAGAAAGAGAGGGAAAAATTCACCTGCTTGATGAACAACTTAAGATCTCGTTTGATGAGAAGAAGAAAGACAAGGTATTGATATCTGCTTTGACACAGGAGAGAGACAATTTAAAAGAAATGCTGAACATAGAAATAAAGAATATGAAAATTCTGGAAGAGGCGCTTAGAATGACACGGGCTACTTTGGAGAAATCAAGATATGAAACTTCTGACCTGGCTAAACAATTGCAAGAGTCGAGAAGATTGTGCTCGGAGCTTGAAGATGAGGTCTGTAAAGTTCAGGCTGAGTTCAGGGAAGCAAGAGAATCATTATACAGGAAACTAGAGGAAGCTAAACAGGGTGCAGAAATCTTGTCCAAAGAACTAAGTTCTGCAAATGATTACTTCAGTAAATCAAGTGAAGAGCTGCAAATTATGTCCACAGAATTGGCTGCCGCATTGCAGAAATGCAATAGCTTGGAGGAGGAACTTGTTGATGCCCTCAGGAAAGCAGAAAGCGCAACAGTTGATCTGAACGAAGAAAAGAAAATTATATCTTCTCTGAAGAAAGAGTTGATGGATCTGGAGACCCAGATTTTGAGAGACAAAGAAGCACGGAAAAGTCTTGAATCAGATTTAGAAGAGGCTACTAAGTTCCTCAATGATGTGAATCGGAATGCATTAATGCTTTCCAAAGAGTTAGAGCTTGCTCAATCTCAGATTTCGAGCCTGGAAGATGAGAAAGATAAGCTTTATAATTTCATCGCTGTGCAGAAACAGGCTTCCCAAGAATCTCGGGTAAACTTGGAAGACGCTCACAACCTGGTCATGAAACTCGGGAAAGAAAGGGAGAGTATGACAAAGAGAGGAAAGAAACTGGAGGAAGAACTGGCCTCTGCAAAGGGAGAGATATTGCGGCTAATGAGCCAAATTAACTCTTCAAAACCTGCAGGTGATGTCCAACAGGTACAGAAGGTTGACGTGGGGCATAAAGCTGCAGCTTCAGGCAGAAGGAATACCCAGCGAAGTAGAAAGGCTAGATCCCAGCAAAAAGATCATAGTTGAAGAAGCATGACGATACTTGGCTTTCGTTGTTTATGAAAAGGCAGAAGTCTAGCTGCATTGTGTTTTCCATCTTCAGCTGGAAAGTTTCTCCATTAATTTGGTACTGCACTATGACATGATAGGGAATATCTTGTTGGTGGTGGTGTATTTTTTCTTGAACTGAGAGAGAGAGAGCTTAGTAGTGTTTCCTCTGTAAGTAGAATAGCAGCTTATTTTAGAGATCTTAGTAACTTTTGGTTCAGAGGTTCTCAAATCAAACCTATGAATTTTGAGGTACATTCCTTTTTTCCGTACAAATTGTGTCTTATGAGTTCGTTTTCTTTTTTCGATGGAATGGAGTGGTATATGTTGAAAATAGATTTAGTACTCGGATTCAGATCAATGTGTGCATTTATATGATTTGGAGTGTTTGGATCCTTATGAAATGTGTATTTTGAATGAATGTAAGTTTTTATAAACTTTTGCTGATCTCGTTCAATCACTTAAAATTGTTAGAAAGATGAACTTCAGGATAAAATTTGGTAGGCCCTAAAAAGGGATAGAATTATGTAGCAACATTATATCATCAAAACAGGAATTTGTGTGGGGCTACAAGTGTTTTTGGGCCCTCATTATCAAAACATATTCCTTGGATAATTTTACATACGATTTCCTTTAATATATTTTATGGGAGATACATCTCACAGAGGACCGCATAGCGCAGTGGATTAGCGCGTTTGACTTCGGATCAAAAGGTCGTGGGTTCGACTCCCACTGTGGTCGAGAGTATATTATCCAATTTTTTGGGTATATTTACATTCAATTCACATCTAAAAACTCTTTATTTAGTGTTGTTGTTTTCGTAAATTTATCAGCTTAAGAATAAATGCAAACAATTTGGAACATGAAGTGCACATTTTTTATATCATAATTGGTAACTCAAACAAGTTGCACCTATTTCAATTCACGGGAATATTCAAAACTAACTGCAAATTCAACAATAAATGTCCCTCCATATGAACTTTTACTAGCCTTCTCATGAGCAGCAGCTTCAAAAGATTCGTGGCTCTCTTTTATCAAGCACCTGCACAATTTTTTAGGAGGAGACTCTATCAAAGATAATAGCAGAGCAGTAACAAAGTTTCTGATGTGCAGGAGAGACTGACATAACATCCTACTAAACACATATGGAGTTTGCCAAGGGTAGCCCCTGTTGTTTTGGACTTCTCCCCTTTGCACTTTCATAAGGAAAATTTATTTTCTCAAAGGCAAGTGATTGCTTATTAGAGTCGAGCTTAAAATGAAAACCTTTACTGATTACACTGGAAATTATAGGCTATATCCTAGCCTTGTGATCCTTTTCTATGTGTGTGTATCTGTTTATGCCACTCTTCCCCTCTTTTCATTTTTGTTTTGTCTTTTCTTTTCTGTGTTGTGGTGGAAGCGTAAACTTCCTGTGACTTCAAGATTAGTTCCTAAATATGATTCCATGGACCAAGCAGGTATCTGGGTTGGAAAATCACCATAATGTTTCAAATCTTTCACAATTAATGTACAAATGAGGACCTCAAAACCATAGACCTTCAGTTACAAAAGGGGTACAAAAGATGAATTAGGTAATCAGATTGCCAACAGCTTGATTAAAAGTCTTACCTGATAAATTCATATTCATAAATATAAATATATCTTCCAACTAAGTAATCTGAAATCTTCTATTTTGTGCAAGCTGTGTGGTGGGCGGATATACCACTGAAATACTAAAGTACCTCAGGTGATATTATTATTCAGGTCTAGAGAGTTTAATTAATACTATCAAGTGATTCAGAACAAACTTTTTTTTTTATTTGAAGTTTTAAGGAAAAATGACTACTTGATAACAAGATAAGTCTACCACATTCATGCACTAGGCGAGTATTCAACACATTCTCACTTGTAACTTAAATTTTTTAAATGAAGTAGCCAACTACAGTCTACAACATATTTTCTATTTGTAGAAACTTCTTGTGGTACTATGACTTTATGGGTAAATTGGGTGACTATGGCAATATCCTATAAGACTAATCCAGGATTAGTAAATTTATGCCCAATAGAGGTGTGGAGAAAATCTAAATTTTAAGCTAACTTGAAGTCTAAGGAAAACATTAAGTTGCGAGCGCATTAAACAATTGAAGGGAGGACGCATAATCATAATTGATAAACTGAACATAAAAATGCCAATAATGTCGAAGGTGAACAACTAACGTAACTAAAATAATGCAATCAGATATGTGATTTCTAACAATGAGTTGAGTAACAATCAAATATGAGAATATTTTGATTATTGTCTCAATGTAATAGATCAAGACAGAGAAATGGCTTACTTGACCGAAATCTTGAGATAGGAATTTCTCGCAATTCACGTCTCATGCACAGATATTCACCTAATAATGCCATCGCTGTGAGGCCCGTAAGGTTCACAACCCACCAAGTTATCGATGCAGGCCAACCTCCATAAATGGTGCAAATGAAGAGGTGAATGATATAAAGGGTGGCACAAAAATCCAGGCACTTCTTTGCCCTTTCGACTAAATAGACTAGACAACCAGCTCTGTTTCAAGTAAAAGTAAGAAACTGTCAAGAACATATCTTTAGATTTAATGCAGGAGTCCAACTCATCTAAATCAAAGACCCTTTGGCATGCTTCCAGTGGAAACTTCTCCACATAACAGAGTCATACTCAATAATAAGGTGTAAAGAACCTTGGAATTTTTTTTTTTTCTACTTAAAAAAAATTATCTTCTGTTCTACTAATCCAAATTATGCAATAAGTAGAAGCTCATCATTTTTTCTTCCCCAGTTGAAGGGAAGTATTCAACTTTGCGAAAAAGACAGAGGTACACAGTCCAAAGTTAGCAAAAACGCCCAAATTTATCAGAAATCCTTCCTTTTCCTTCGAATGTATAGATCTAAGCAATGCCACCTGAATTGGCATTCACAACACGCCCCTAAAATACCCTTTTCATAAACAACACAAATGATAGCATCTTAATTTTTATCTGAAGGATTATTATCCCTTGCATAGCAAAGCGAAATCAGCAGTAACAACCATATCACACTAATCTCCTGCGCTTAATGTAAGCATGATAACCTAATTCCAGATCATGATTAACGCAATCCCAAGGAACGAGATTGAAGATGAACTTAAACAGATGCTGCATAAGGCTATTGATGCCACTAAAACATCAAACAAATCAACAAGTTGCATCAAAATCAAACTTACCCCGCAATAGAGCTGAAAAAAATGGAAGACATCACACCCCAACCAATAACTGTAGAGGGATCAACCGTGGCATAATCAAAGAAATACACAAGGCTCATCTTCGAAACCCGAGTGCCAACCAGAATTGACAAGAATACCCCCAGCGCCAGGTAGTACAGGCATTGGAGGCACACGATTTGCGCCACTATTAGCCATGGATCCCATACCACCGAACCATAGAACATGACTTAATTCTTTCTTTTTTTCCTCCTCCCTCAAAATTCCCCCAACAATCCAAACTTTTTCCCGATTTTCACTCGGGCATTAAGTGACAAATCAGAACCCAGGTCGCAATTCAGTATTTGGACTGAACCGTGACGCAATTTTGGTGGATTGTGAAGGGAATTTAACAATTCATGAATTCACCTGAGTTTCAGAGTTTGAACATAATAACCTAAGATTTGGGGAATAACTCAGTGAAGAAGGATTTGCGTAGGTTTTAAAACAATTCAAAGTAATTGTGAAGTAAAGTCTTATTTCATTTGCATTTAATTTAAATAGCAGTATTATATTATGCGTTTTTTACATTTCCTCGGTTTCCTTTTTACCATGATTTCAAATATTTAATTTATATTTATGAAAAACATTGACTTTTTGTATTACTTTTCGGGCACCTTACTCAAAATAACTTTTTCAAAATTACTTTGTAACTAGTGGAATATGAATTTTATTTAATTTAATTTGGTCACACGAAACAATTCAGAATTTTTAAAATTTCATGATTTATTTTTCAAATTTTTAAAAATATGAGACAGACCAGAGTTAATCTATTTTTTATAATTTTATAGACAATTATCTATTTATTTTTTTGGAGATATTGTGAGTAGCTTTAAAATTAATTGGATCACACATTCATTGAGTCCATTTGTTTTTGTTATTTTTTCTTTGAATTTCGCAAGATCACATTAATTCTGCCGATTTAAGTTTCCTTGTATCTTTTGCAATTTGTTATTCATATTTTTTGCAAAAAAATAGGTTATATTAATCAAGACCCTCTTAAAATTCGAGTCATGTACGTTTGGTTTGAAGTTTCAACTGCTTGAATCAAAATCTTTACTTGATGTTTATGCAATTATATTAGAACATGACAAAAAAAAATGAAAATGGTAGCCAGAACCAAAACTAATAATTAATTAATATAAGAGAAAATAGTTAGATTACAAAACTTCTCAGGACTAGCTAGGTACATTTGAGCACATATTTGATATATATGGCTTCAACTCCTCTTGAACAAAGCAGGAACTCCTTCATCCTACTCACATATATATATATATATATATATGGCTGTGGAAGCCATTGTTGATGTTCAAGGTTGAGATTTCCATGTAGCCGAAATGTCAGCAACGGCTTCTCCAACACTTAGATACAGCCCTTCCAATCCAAAGGATTCCAAGATGTGGGATTCATGCAGTTTCTCCATCACACTTCCAACAGGATTCACCAACACAAGCTGCATTATGATGCAGAAGAAAAGATTCAATACGGCGTGGAATACCAGGCAAAAACTCGTGGAGATCGGTAAGAAATCCTGCTTACCTTGAGTGATCTCTTCTCTAGCATCTTTCTTAGTTCACTGATTGTGTCAATGCCACTTGTGTCTATTGCTGTGACAGCTGATCAAGATAAAAACTTGTTTTTGTTAAAATATAATGCACTACAATCTAGTATTTGTGAGTGGGTTTTTTTATTTATTTATAAATACTAACCAGTCATATCTAGTATTACACATTTCAAGTTGCTTCTGTTGTTTGATTTCAGCCACTCTTCCTCCTCTCTGATCCATCGCAGTATCCTGCATTGCACGGTTGAGATTAGACGTGTTTTTTTGTGTCGTTCTTGACTGTGTGACGTGGGAACAAGGTCTTATTGCTTACCTTTCTTGTAAGTAAGTGGAATTTGCAAAGTAGATTGGTGCCTCAACTGCCATGATCAAGAATGAAGGAACTCTAACAGCTTCTCTGTATTGAGTGAGATTCTGATATATCTGAGTTCTTGGAATGTTTCCCAGCACAACTGTGTTTGGCCTTGTCACATGTAACAAGATCTTGAAAACAGAAACTCCAACCTGAAATTTGTTCCTAAAAGTTAGCATCAATTGAGGAAAATTTCACAGTTCTATGTGGGTGGTGTTGAGCAAAGACTTACTGCTATAGCAAGACCAAGAGGCACTGAGATGAACAGAACGCCAAAGAAGGAACACAAGCAAGCTAAGAAGTCAAGTTTGTCGACTTTCCACAGTTTGTACGCTGCTTGGTAGTCTATTAGGCCAACCACAGCAGTGATGATAATGGCTGCCAAGATGAGATTGGGAGTGTAGTAGAACAACGGCATGAGGAACAGCAATGTCACGAGCACTGCTGCAGCCATTACTATGTTTGAGACGACGGTCTTTGCACCAGCGTTGTAATTCACAGCTGATCGCGAAAATGATCCTAGAAACGCAAATCACCATCAATGCTGTTGATTCTTCACTATAGAAGCATAGCTGAAGATGAAGAAATCAAGAAGTATATACCAGTGGTTACGTAGCAAGACGAGCAAGAGCCAGCCATGTTCATTAGGCCAATGGCCATCATTTCTTTGTTCCCATCAACTTGGTAGTTTTTGAGACTAGCAAATGTCCTTCCAACTGCAATCCCTTCCTACAGATTGCCAAATGCAGAATGTTTATATTATTTCTGGATTAGATTCTTTTTTGTTTTTTAGGCATGAATGTTTGAAAACTTACTGTAAGAGAAAGTATTCCAGTTATAATTCCAGTTTTGATTGCTAAAGCAAGATGAGGGCCATCAAAATACAGCATGTTTGAAGAAGGTGGATTCAGACCCTTAGGCAAATTCCCAATCTGTAGAAAAAAGATATTCAAATCAAGATTTTGTTCATGAATTCGATTCAAATACTAGGAGAAAACTGCAGAGTTCTTACGGTCTTGATCCCATGGAGTTTAGATTTGAAGCAGACGACTAGCATGGTTGATAGAATCACTGATGCTAATGGAGCAGCTGCTGAAACCCAAAAGAGTTTAGGTCTTCTCATGCTCTGCATTCACCATTGAAATTCAGACCGGTCATAAAAGAGTCAGATAAAACCTAGACAAACAAAACTGACTATGGAAGATGATCACGGCCACTTACGATTTGCCTTGTTATCAGCAATAGCGCCAGAAAACCGACTCCCATCACAATGGTTTGCCAAGACCACTGCAAGCAGGAAATAGCTTCTCGAGTCAAATATTGCCTAGAGTTATGTTGTTTAGCATTTACATGGTGCTCATTTAGTAATTCCATCATTTTAGCAACAGAGTTAAATCAAGAAATTATCATCATCAGTTTTATTTGGAGCAGAAATCTTGATTCTTACAAAGAAATTGATAATCATTTAAGAAAAGGCCATCTTTAGCTAGCGATTCATTCTACCTCATCTATTTGATGGAAGGCAGAAGACAACACAGGAACCAGTTGCATTTTGGTAGTGAAATGGACTATC
>JAYDZE010576855.1:0-29705 GCA_034509125.1 Monilaria moniliformis
TGTTATTAGTTCATAAATTATTAATTTAGCTTAATACTTAATAATTGAGATAATTAATTTATTAAATTAATTTATATCATTTATGTAATTTATAAGATAATATATATAACAGAATTTATAATTAATTAAAATAATTTATAATTTATAATTTATTAAATAATTTATATTCATATTTATATTAAGGGCAAAAGTGTCATTTTACATCTTATCCATACTATAAGCTAACATACCAAACACAATACTTATTTTTATCTTGATTTCTATCTTACGTACCAAACAATAACATTAAATCCTTACCTTGTTGATACAGTAACCTTTTATCTTAAAGTCCATCCTACTTAATCTATCTCGTCTTATCTCATCTACCCTACCAAACGGACCCTAAATGAACTATAAATAATAAGTTATATTGGTATATTGGGTATTAAGTGAATTTCTATTTTAGGTAAAAGATGTATTACGTCTAATAATGAAAAATAACATATTGATTTGTAACTGAGCAAGTATCATTTGATTCGGTTGTTGAGGCAAAAAGAAATGAGTGAATACATAAAATTACCCATTCATATAGTAAAATATAAGGTGTTTATAAAAATAAAATATAAAAAATGGACAGTTTTTATGTAAGATATAAAATGGATTAATGATAGTTGATACTCACTTTGAAAATTAAAAGACAAAATATACCGACACAAACTAAAACATATGAATAATACCCAGTTTTTAAATAATCCGACATAAATACCCTTTTTGGAAATATAATTAAATAAACTGAAAATAAGATTAAAATCTTAATTATCATCTATCTACTATTTTTATCTCTTTCTTTCACTCACAAACTCGTCACCCCCTTCGTGTCGGATTCCCTTTTTTTCTCTCTCTCCCTCTTTCTTTCCATGTCTCTCTCAACTATCTCGTCGTCGCCACCTTGTCGCACCTTTGTGCCTCACCTCGCCGCACCGCCTCAGTTTGTCATATCTCTCTCTCGTTCGCTCGTTTTCTCATATCATCGCTCTTTCTGACACAGCGTCGCCCTATCACGTCGCCGCGCTCATGCACATTGACCTAGCTATTTATTGCTACTAAAATTATACCGCGTGAGGATGCTGCAATTATAGTATAGTGAATAGTAAGCAAGAGTATCGTATCCACAAATACTATAATTTATTTCTATGTACTATGACCTCAATTAATTTATATTATCTAAACTAAGCTAACTTTGATTGGGGTTGGATTCTTGAACATAAATATAAAAAATAAAAAACAAATAAAAGAAATAAATTTTGAAGAAGAAATAGAAAAGAAAGTATTATAAGAATTTAATTTCATCAATACATCGATTCATCCAAACATTCAATTTAATATCCAATTGCTACTCGAGTTTTGCTAGAACGATCACACAATTAGTTTAGATCTCCTCTCGAAGTGACTAAACCGTGGATTACAAGTTAGGATGTTATCTGCTTGCAACTCCTAAAAGAACTTAAGATTATATATCCCCACTATTAATCTCAAACCTCTCGATATTGTTGATTAATATGTTATCTCATTTTCGATCATGCATCAATACTCATCTCTCGAATCTTGTATTAATACTGATAAAATCATATTTTTGGTGGCCAGTCAAACACAAGCATTAAGAATAGAAGAAGATAAAACAAAACAAGATTTTGGATATCAAATAAAACGTTTGAACAAAACCAAGTTTTGACTACTTTCTAACACTGGCATAAAAAAGTTTAGCCAAACATGGCTAAAGGTAAAACAAAAGAAAAACAAATTAAGAACATAAAATAATCTATGACAAGCTAAACGAACCCATGTAGAGGCAACATTTCGTTTTGTCTTCCATTGCTCATTGAACGTCTTTTGCTTTGGCAAGGACTTCTCCAATGTGTTGGTGGATGAATGATAGCACAAAATATGTGATATTATGGCTTGAATGGATAGTCTCTCAAACCATGCATAAAGGGTCATATATATAAGCACAAAAAACCTATAAAAGATAGAACTTGGATGGCTAATGATAGAGCCTTTTGGGCTTATCTTGAGTGGGACCGTGTGGGAGCATAAGCTTGCCACACGGACCGTTTGGCGTCTCGACATCAAATTCGTGGATTGGTCGAAGTAGAAAAAAATCCGCGCGGGAAGCTTTCCTTCCCAAATGGTCTGTTTGCGATGTCGGCTTTCGAATATCAAAATCAACGAAGCGGGAAACGGCCGTTTGGTGGAAATCCCTTACCAAATTGTCTGATTCAGAACTTAAATTTGAACCACGGGTCGTGTGGGACTAATTTTGTCTCACACGGCCCATTTGGGATCCATTCTTCATCAAACTTGTATCATTCATGATCCTTTGACCTTTTAACACCCTTTTATGCATCTTTTTCCTTCATAACTCAACAAACTCATGAAACAACTAATTGATAGATAATTAAACCAAAACGTAGCTAAATATAATCAAAGCCACTCAAAACATTTTAGATTTAATCACTAAAAACATCAAAATATTGAGTGTTTCACGCAGTCTTTCATTTTCTCTCAGGTCTGAGTCTAGCCGCCAACGGGTCTCACTCTCTCCCACTCTCTCTCACAGATCTTATCTCTCCATATCTCTCTCTCTCTCTCTCTCTCTCTCTCTCTCTCTCTCTCTCCATCTATCGAGTGCGAATTTAGATTCTAGATTGCTCGAACACTCGATGGACCATTGAGCAATCCAATGAACTATTGCTCGATATGCTCGATCGGTCGAGTGTTGAGCATCAAGCATCGAGTCGAGTATATATGAATGATCGATGCTTGACGGTTGTCACTGGTGGTTGTGTATCTGTTTGTTGTTGCAATTGTCAGAGATGGCACGATAGTGGTGGTGTTACAAACCGTGGTGGTCGGATGTGGTGCGATGGACCTTTACACTCTCAAAACAAAACATTGTCCATATTCCATGAGATAGGAGAGACTGCAGGGGTAGTGACAACGACGAGAGGCAAGCACAATGATGAGCATCAAGCATCAAGTCGAATATGTATCAATGCTCGACACGACGATGCTAGATAGTCGATGGAGGTGGTTGTGTATCTGTTTGTTTTTGTGGTGGTTAGAGATAGCACGACGGTGGTGATGTTATGAAACGTGGTGATTAGATGTGGTACGGTGATGGTGATGTTACGAAGTACAATAGTCAGCGATGGCACGGTGGTCGGCGGTCGAGAGATAGGTGGGCTTTTTTTATTTTTTTAAAATTATAATTAATAAATCAGAATATTTAAATATAATTACATTGTGAATAAGTTTGAGGGCAAAATAGTCAAAATGGTAGAATTTGTATGTTTTTATCAAAGGTGGATATATTTTGTCTTTATTTTTTAGACTGGGTATATATCATTTTGCCCCTTTATAAATTATCCTTACATCTATTTTATCTTTTGAAGAAAGATTGTTACACTCTCAAAACAAAACACTGTCGATACTCCATGAGATAGGAGATGTGGCGGCGGTAGCGACAACGACGAGAGGCGAGCACGATGATAAGCTTTGCTATGGAAATTTTTTCCTTCTTTATTGATAATCATATTTATCCATTGATTAATAATATTATATGCATCATAGTTATGCCATTATTTATAGTTCATTGTTTATTTAAATGAATTTGCAATGTTAATGTTCTAAAAAACAATTCTAAACTTGCGATGAATTCACACTGGTAAGTCGTGAATATATCTTAGCATCACACAATTCACAATCAAGTCAATGCCTAGGTTATGCGTAAGTTGTGAATTATCTACTTTTTGCCTAAATTGTTGAATTATTGCTTGATTTTGATTGAGTTATATATTTTTAAAATGAATTCAATGGAACTAGATGTTGGGTTCATTGAAGAATTTCCGACTACCTAATATTTCATAGAATGATATTTAGATTTAATTCACACAATATAATCAAATCTACCAAAATTGCATTTAGTCAGACAGTAAATGGCAAATAACAGATATCTAGGCATGCTACTAGAGTTGAGATATTTACCTTATTTAGCATATTCTTCTTGCTGATTAGTGTGGTAGATAGCTTGCTACTCCCGTTATTCTACCACAACAATTCAATCTTTGAATCTTGCGGCATATTCCCTCATATAGCTTAAATATTGTATGGGCGATAATCCTTCAAGCTTAATAACCAGGGTGTGGAACAAAAATCTAGAGCACTACTCAAGGGGGGGGGGGTGATTTTGTGAGTGTGTGTGTGTGTGTGTGTTATGCTCAATTTTTTGTCCATTGACCCTTATTTATAGGGGTGATGTGCTGGGTTTTAGATTCGAAGGACAATTAGGATTGTGCCTCCTAATGAGCTTACTTCTTTAAGTTGAGCCCAACTTAAATTAAGTCTATTAATATTAATTGAGTCCACTATAAAATTAATATTGAACTACCCATCATGATACATATTACGAATATGGCTCCATTTTAATTTATTTATTTCCTATGTTTAAGATTTCCAATATTGATTAATTAATTTAAGCTTGCTGCTAGCTTTAATTAATTTTTTTTCTTTCAATAGTAGTCTAATTCAAAACTTTATTTATTGTATTGGAATAAATTCAGACTACACATATTTATATAATAAATCCTTTTTCAACCACTGTTTTGGGAATTATCAACTCGAGTTCTCCCGAGACACGATTCTATATAATAACAAAATTAGCACCGCTAGACATTAATTACCACAGTACCACTACCCAACCTATCAGGAATTTCCTTGGGTTACGAAGAACCCACACCTATTGATATATCAAAGTAGTGCATAACCAATAGCGTATACTCAATGTTCTTATATAGATTAAGAAATAAACAATAACTGAGATCTTGTACTTCATTACATAGCATGGAAGTGTGTATCTTACTATAATCCATTTCAGTGTTATACCACATCAGTGTCATCAGTTGACCAAGATAGATGCGGACCTCATATCAACACTGCAACCTTTCACGATAAATTGTCCATGTCTATCTGGGTTGGGACATTAATTTGGGACATTAATTTTCTTCTACAAGGAACTAACTAAAGGATCTTCTGTGATCATGGATCCACCATTCATTTTACAATGTAGGAGGAGGACTTGTTTGCTCAATTTATAATTATATGCTTAAAAATAAGCATTCATAACCATAAAAGGCAAACTATGTGACAATATTGAATTATTCTCAATATGTAGGAAATAAGGTTTTCAATACAAGGCAGTCAAACCATACTTTACAGTATACATACCCTAACAATCTCCCACTTTTTTCTCAAAACATGCTTTCGAGTATACATCAATAAATTGGAAAAATATCTTATTCTCGCACTTATACTCAAATCAAGTCTTTAATACAACTTGGACTACCATTCTTTCCACACCACGAGTCAACATCTTGCGTTTGTAGGCTCATAGTAGAATGATTTGCCCGGTAGTGCACTAATGCATCTATATGTTTTCTTGTTCCTTATCTTACTCACTATTTCTCACGTTTATGATCTACCTCTTTATGTGTCTACCAACTTTAGGAAGCCCTCGAGCTATCTAGTTTTCATGGTAAAGCTTGTGATGCATTTCTGCTTCACACTTTGCCAAACATAGCTCTTCATCCTTAGGTGAACAAATAATCAGGGATTTGATCGTTTCGAAGCCCGATTAGTTTTAACACTGAATCAGTTACTCATAGAGCACAACTCAACTATCTTGTAACTAGGATATTGTAACACCCCTTACTCGATCGATTTCCCAACCGAAAAAGTGACGTCACATTCCGGTATCAGTGACACGTATCTAATTTTTTCTTTTCCATTAATAGTAATATACATTTATATCTTGCCTACTTTAAATTCTATCTATATCGTATGAGATCCAAATTACACAACACGCCACAACATATTAGCTTACATCACATATTAACAAATATACCGCTAGTGATCCTCCAAGGATGCAATTGAAATGACCAGAGACCAATCCTTATTACTTGTCCTACAAGGGGAAGAGGAAAAAAGGGGTAAGCTTGACAGCTCAGTAGTGATATCCAAATTGTAGAAAATCGACTCCTTAATTAAGACAATATTTTATTATTAATCTTTAGCAATCTTATATGTTATTTAACATATTCTTTCCTCATCTTCCTTATGCATATCTAGTACTCCATTCGTCCGCAATATACCGAGCCGTTTTGACTCGGGGTGGGTATTAAAAAATTGTTTGACGTTGTTAAGAAATGTAAATGAAAGTGGGCCGAAAAGTTAGTGGAATATGAGTCCCACTTTTATATATTAGTTTTATAATGGAATGTGAGTGGAATGATTTAATGGTTTTTGGGGCCCATTTATAAAAAATAAAAGTGAAATGAGACATTTTAGTGTTGACGTCAATTTTTGGCAAAATATGACATTTTATCGCGGATGGATGGGGGGGGAGGGTATTATTCTATATATATAATATTCTTTTATATTTTTCATTTGTTTACATATTTCATGTATTTTTATTCCATGTGCGTTTCCTTTAGTGTATTCGTATATTACTTTATAAGATTTATTCATTTGATTTTCTTTCCTTCATTTTTATATTTTCCTTTAACTATTTCCATATATTCTTGATCCCTATTTTCCCATTCTCAATTAAAGTCCTTATATCCATGTAAGCACATCTTATTAACAGTATTCTCTATTTTTTTCACATATCTTATTCTTTCATATATTTCTTTCTTATTTTCATATATTTTATTCTTTAATAGTCACTTATTACCAATAATGATACAGAACTTATTATTTTCAAAACTTTTTGGGTAACATTTTATTTTATTTAATTAATCCATTTATCCATTTTTTTATATATATTTTCTTATATTGATTCGATTAGCTTATATAATTTCTTATTTTCAATTTCTAACTCATATCTTGAGTATATTTGTAAGTTTCCAATTACTACCTTATAATTATATTTGGTTTCATTTAACCATATTCTTCTTATATTTTTCCAAATCTTATCCCATATTCACTTATCGTTTACTTATGATTACTTATTATCACTTATGATCACTTAATACATATCATCATCATATTAGCATTAAGACATATCACACATCACACGTCATGCATTTCTATTTCATTTCATATCATATTACTTATCATATGGCCCTAATGATCTCGGCGTCACACATAGGTAAACAGACTGCTTGCCTTGTAAATGCCCATATATCATGTCATAGCATATCATATCATTTCATATAACCTAACATGGACGCATATAACCCACTAAGGGTGCACATATCATATCATATCATACATATCATATCATATCATATCAATGCCTCCGCATGGGGCCCGATTGAGTTTGATGAAATCCCCAAGCATGCATCATGATGCACAAATGCAGATGCTATGGCATGCCAACTATACCACATGCATGTAACCAACCAACAAGGTATTTACACATATAATCATTTTCTTGTTTACATCGCCATATTTCATATTCTTTCATATCTTTTTAACTCATATTCTGGGTCTTTAGTTCTCTATATTTTCCATATATTCGTCTCCATGATATTTTCATATCATAGTCATATTGTCTTATCTTATTATTCATGTTTATCATATTTTACACATTTCACATATAATTACATAATTCACATAATTCATATTATTAAGATAAATTAACATACACCATCTCAATCAAAGAAATCAAAATCCATAGTAAGGATATCCGACCTCATAGGCATATGAAAATAAGCATGTTTACCCAACCGTCTCAATTATTCCATATCCCTTTATAATTCCGATTCTTTTCCTTTATTTTGACTATCATCGACAATCATTTTGCCTTATGTACTAATCACATATAATAATCATATAAACTCTACTTATAACTTTATTTCTATTATTATAGTTCTTCAACTTCCGATTCTATGTTTCCGGTTATCTTTTCAAGACTCTCTTTATACTGCATGCATTAACTACCAATGATATTAATAATTCTTCATACTATTTAAATAAATTTATTCTAAATATAAATGATAGTAGTACATAACTGTAAATAGAAATACCATAATGGTTGATTTGACTCAAAAGAATAATAAACCCATGAGTTGTGGATGAAATGACTATTTCCGCCTCACCGGAATGATGATTCTCACTAAAAAGATATACTGTTAATCATGTGAATTAAATAGGCACAATAATAAAGATTTCATTCATATCTCATCCCACCATATCAATCACCCCCTAAAATTTGAAAATATATATTCTGTCTTTTATATAAAAAAATGAAAAAAACATAAAATAAATAGGATCACATAATTTAAAATAAAAATATCATAAATAAGAAAAAAAAGAAGAAAGAAATATTGAAAAAAAATGTTAAACACACGTAAATTAAATATAAATTTATATAACATGACTCATTGAGATGACAATTTAATATGGACACATAATTAAATTTATAGCAACCAATTTAGGTCATTACTAATATGGCGGTTTTTTGTTGAAGGCCATGCACGTCTAAATTTTTGGACAATAGCGCGTATAGTGTGATAGTGTGTTGATTTTAACAAATAAATTCAATTACAACCTATAATTTGCACTCCCCTACCTATATGCCGATAATATATATATATATATATATATATATATATATATCTTCCTAAACTCTGAATCCTATTAATTTATTGTTATTGAAATTATCGAATGCTTTAAAAAAAATAAATACTTTAATTTGAATGGTGATACGTGCATCTTATTCTTTTTCAAATTTATTGAATTTATAAGATTTTTGTTCTATACATTCTTATGCAGTTATGCACATTTATTATTATTAAACATTATTATAATTAAATTATTTTTCATTTTAAATAATTAATTCAAAATTTGAAAAAAATAAAGTAAATTAAAAGTCTCACGATAGTAACACTAGTCTTGTAAAATAGATGGTTTTTTGCGGCAGAATGCAATCACAACAATCCAAGTTGGGGATTCTTCTACAGGGATAGATAGAGAGAGAATCATGTCGAAGCTTCTATTTCGCTGCGGTCGCCACTTGAGCTCTCGCTCACTTGATCACTCGGCAACTGCCATACGCGGCCGCCTCTATCTATTCACCCTCAATTTCCGAGTTTTTTCAACCAACGGCAATGGAGAAACAAAACCGGATACGGCGAACGGCGGCGGCAATGGCAGCGCCTATGATGACGGCAAGTATCCCACCGGAGACTTCGTTTTCAGGCCTCGCACTGCGTGGGAGGACCTTTTGGTTAAGACTAGACTTTTCTTCGCTTTGCCTTGGCGACGCTTCCAGAGCGGCAGTGTTCTCAAGTTAGTTCTTCGCGGCGAGGTTATATGATTTTTTTTTGTTTTCATCCTTTTGCAGTTACTGATTATTGTTCATGATGTTCAATTTTCGATTGTTTTATCGGATTTAAGTGCTCTTGTACCTGAGTTTTTGAATGATTTTTTTTTGGGAGAGGGATTCGCTGCCTCATTGGAAGAGAAGAGAAACAAGGAAGTAATAAGATGTATTACTGAGTTTCAGACGGAGAATGAGATGAATTTTGTACATGATTTTGTGTGAAATCCTATTGTTTTTTATATTAATCTTCTTTAGTTGGAATGCCGATCTTTGATTCTTTGAATACAGTCAGATGCCAATCACAAAATCAAAGAGAATCCCTTCCACAATAGGAAAATAGTGTTATTTCAGAATATGGTCATGAAACCTGGGTGTCCTTTTCGCGCAAACGCTCTTTTCTTGATACTCATTATTCCACTATATGGCATATCTATTACTCATATCCCATTATTATGAATATGGAGTGTGGTGGGAGCTAATTCCACTACCTTTTGGAAAAATTAAATTTAAATAATTTGGGAAAGCCTCACGCACAACCTGTTGAGCCATTTTATGCATCTTAATATTTTTAAGATTATATATGAGGATTCAAAGTGGGACTGTGGGAGAGATACGAACTGAGACATGCGGATTAAGTCATCAAATAACTCTTGTTCATAATAAGTTCATTATGGCATATGGTTAAAAATTTGAGTAATTTATTTCAGATAACAGATCAGCCGAGGAGCTTTTCCAGGGCACTATCATTGCCTCAAATTTGCGGGAATTTCGAAAAAGCTGCTTATGATCCTCGTGTAACCGGCATTTACCTCCATATTGATAACTTGAGTTGTGGGTGGGGAAAGCTAGATGAGATTAGGAGGCAAATATTAGATTTTAAAAAATCAGGTACTTTTGCCGATCCATGAACTCCTTTTTTTTTTTGTTTGCATTGCAAATCTATTCACACTTGTCTTCTTGAAATGCCAATCTCGAAGTTGTTTAGTTTCGTTGCATTTCTCATTTCCTCATTTAAAGTATCAAGTAGGCAATAGCATGCCTGTTATTTACAATTTCTAAAAGGCAGAGCCCTATTTTTGAAGGCTAAACTTCATTTTGTCCAAAAACTCTACACCTACCACTTGTACACACAGATTTCGAAACACCTAAATACTTCATATTCTTGTCACATGTCAAATAAATTTTGTCAACCATCTTACCAGCAACCTCAAGTTGATAACTATTGTTTTGAGTCTGCCAATAAAAGATCAAAATTATCTTTGTTACAATCTATAATTTACATAAGCCACCCTGCTCTTATTTAACTAATTGCCAATCTTATTTGTGAGGTTCAATTTTTTTTTCAATTGATGTGAAATGTTTCTTTTTGTTGAGGTGTTATTTGTTTTAGTAAAGTATTATACATCTATTTCAGAACAGCAAAATTTGCATAGCATTTCTATCTAGAGAATTTTTTTTATATTTATATTTAAATTTGTATTTGCCCGAACCCTCATCGGATGATTCCTACTTGTTTTGTACTATTTCATGACCATTGTGTTGGTGATTAAGATTTATTTACTCAAAACTAAGTCTAGATGCTGGATAGATGTTCATCTTATTGTGCAGGTTGCAATTTGTAGGTAAGTTCATCATAGGCTATGTGCCTACATGTGGGGTGAAAGAATATTACATTGGCTCTGCTTGTGAGGAACTTTATGCTCCACCAAGTGCCTATGTTGGATTGTATGGCTTCCTTGTTCAGGCATCATTTCTTAGTGGTGAGTCAGTTACACTGGGCTGTGGGAAGAACATTTCTCTCTTAAAAAATATGGTAAAAGGTTACCCAGTATGTCATCAAGTTTTTATATTTATTAGTTCCTCAGTTGGCCAACTGAGGAGGAGTATAAATTTACAGAGTGAATTGCACGTGAGTTTGCATTTGCAATTCTGTTGTTCATGCTCTCACATGGTGAGAATAATTATTTTGTTGTGTGAGTTTCCTATACAATTTTGTTGAAGTTTCTTCCATGCGGTCACAGCAAATTTTCGCAAAATTTATTGCTGATAGGACTTGTTGCTTTTTAACTAAGTGATAATATGTGATTATAACTAGAATCTGAATGTAATAATTTTTGTAGCAGGTTATTTCTAATGTTTGAAAAATTTAACAAGAGGTAACTGTTTGGTAATGAATTTATGATGTTTTCATGTTGAAATGAAATCAATACATTGAAGATATATATTTAGGTTATCTAGGTGGTATGCGGTTTTTCTGTGATTCATATGACAAAAGTTCTTATTGTCTATTGAGTTCTGGATAACATAAACGAAGTTTGGAATTTACTCATGCTCACAAGTTGAAAGCCAACCAGTTAAACTGATGTTTAGTTGCGAGTTGGTTCTATCAATATAAATATAATTTCTGTTCCTCCCCGAAGTTTAGTAATTGGCAGATAATTTTATTGGTACATGAAAGGTGTGCTTGACAAAATTGGGGTTGAGCCTCAAGTTGAACGGGTTGGGAAATACAAAAGTGTCGGAGACCAACTTACGCGTAAAAGCATGTCTGATGAGAATCGTGAGATGCTGACTTCTTTGCTTGATAACATCTACAGAAATTGGCTCGACAAAATTTCACTTGCAAAAGGTGCCATTGCCTTCATTTTTCTGGTTTCTATTAGTGTGTGAGAAACTGATACTCATGTGTCTTTTCTTCTACAGGGAAACAAAAAGAAGATATCGAAAATTTTATTAATGAAGGAGCACATCAAGTTGAGAGAATGAAGGAAGAAGGATTGATAACGGATATTAAATATGAGGATGAGGTATTCCACAATTCTTTCATAATTGTTGATATTTGGTTTGCTAGACAGTTCTTGTATTTGCTCAATCTTAAACAGTAGCAGACTTTGTATTTCTGCTTCTACTCATGCTGATATACCTTGCCTTTTGTACAAGTATAGAATATATGCACTGACGGAAATATGTCCTGAATACCGAAATTTTGGTCTTGTTAGATCCAGTATTTAGTTTTGCAGTCATAATTAAAGTTGTTAAGTTCAGTATATTTCTACTCTTCTACATTATTTCCTTTAGGACAACGTCTCATTGTTTACTTGGGGAAATAGTTTCTGAAGCAATTCCATTAAAAAACATGAGGTTTCTTGAAATGTTCTGAAAAGGATATAAGCTTCTACAATCTACATACATGCGTTGAGAATGAAGTCAGGTGGCTGTGAAGTTGGAAAATCTGAGGGAATTGGTTGAAAACGAACTTCTTTCTATAGTTTGCAAACCCCAAGGTGGATTGGCATAAGGAATGGTTGTCTCTGGCAGCCTCTGTCAGCCCGATGGATGAGTAGAATAGACAATAGATCTATAATTGAGGTCTGGCCAGAAATACACTCAACTGGCAGCAAATGTTTAGTTTGTCCAAATCTCATGGATTTTCTGATGTCTGTAACACTAGGGAAGGATATGGTGCAGAAATCATTATGTCTCAGTGGAAAATGGACTTAGCCTAGTTAGAAGACTCAGGGAGGTATGTCTTTTGGCAAAAATAAAATTCTCCACCATTTACTTGGTGGGGTGCTCCACTACAAACAAACAAGATAAGTGCACAAAGTCCATGCAGAATGGTACCCAAAGTCCACAAATTAGAAAATATTCTATAGTCAATTCAGAGATGAAGCCTATCCAACAACAGTGTTATTTAACTGCTCAGTATATACTGAACAGTCAGTCACTAGCCATGATATAGCCAGAAACAGTTGAAGTATGATTGGTTGATTGGATCGTGACGCTGTATACGTGGCATCTAAAAAGTGATCAACAGGCCAAGTTTAGCTAGTCATAGTGTATGTGTATGCTGTTATTTGTATTTCCTGTCTGGATTTACAAGGTTAATCTTTTCCATTGATTAAGTGGACAATGCATTTAATGCTTATAATGATCATTAGGAACAATGTACTGCCCTTGGGATTTGGTATTATGCTAGAAAAATATATTACAAATTATTATGACCCAACTTCCACACCAGCAGTGTTGGATTCATTGTTGCATTGTGTTGAAATTTTATTCTTGTTTCCTGGAAATAAAAGAAGGTGAGTAATCATTGCAGAACCATGAATCTTGGTTAGTCTGTAAGCTAAATTAAAATTCTGTTGGTATTTGTATTTTGGTGGTGTTGTCCCCCCCTCCCTTTTCGCAGTTGCTGGTGATGGGGGGTTAATAGGGCGTGGTGTCGAGTGGTGGCACATTTGGTAATACCTGGATATCAGCTTCTGTTCAATCTGTTAATCACTTAAGAGCATCTTCACATAATCTTTAATTTCAGGTAATGGCCTTGCTGAGAACACGTCTAGGTATTCCGCACTCCAAATTGCTTCCAACTGTTGGCTTCAGGTTTATATTTATCTTTAGTTTTCTCATCATTTTTTACTGGTGGCGCTAGTATGCTATATTGAATTGATGCTTCCTTCCTTATGAGTTCCCTCTTATAGGGCTTTCCATGTATACTTTACTTCAATGATTAATTTAATTCTACAACCTAATTATCTTAAGTGCTAGATATCAAATTAACTTGACTTTACATTCATAAGTTTTTTTTGGTGTGTGTGTGTGAGAGAGAGAGAGAGAGAGAGAGAGAGAGAGAGAGAATTTGCTAGAGATTGCTGTTGTATTTGTAGTTGGGTTGATATCACAATGTGTGAAATGGGGATTTGTCATCCCTATATAAATTCTACTTTCTTTTTGGTAATACAATTTGTTTCGTTGAAAAAAAGGGAATGGTTGGTTCTGATGATTTTAGTGTACGAGCTAATCTTTTTGATATTAGTATCTCTGAAGTCTGTTTTCTTAGCCAAACCTTATGCTGGTCAAGAAATGTCTGAAATGAAGATCAGGCCGTGGGTGATTTTTTATAATTATACTTTTCTTTCTGAGAGTGATTGAAACTTGAATATGAAATTCTGAATACAGAAGAGCATTTTTTTCTGAGAGATCTTCTTATAAATGTTTGCTGATCTAGTTTTCTTGAATTTCTTCTATGCAACTTATTGTCTTTTGTCTTGAGCTGGAATTGGTTTACTTAGTTCTGCTATGGTATTCCAGAAATGTAATTGATAGCTTATTGGTATTTATTAACTAAGATCTGCCTAGGCAGTACTTTATTCGCATTGTTCAAAAAGATGGCGCTTGTGATGCAAGGTTTATTATGCATGCAGAAAGTACTGTAATGTCAGAAGATCGACTCTAGGGTTGACCGGTAGTAAAGATTTGATAGCTATAATTAGAGCCTCTGGAAGCATCAGCCGAAGACAAGGCCGATTTAATATGCCCAGCTCAAGGATTATTGCTGAGCAGTTCATTCAGAAGATCCGTAGAGTAAAAGGTATGTCTTTTTCTAGTGAGTGGATGATATCTATTTTCTTCTTGCATGTAAGACCTATTTGTGGTGAAGATATGATATTAAATAGGAGAATTATGCTGTCCACAATAACTGAAGGTTGACTGAGCCATCTTATAGTTGTCGTCCACCTTCTTTTGTCAACAAATTATCATCCTTATATATAAACAATTTTTGATGATTGATTCAGAAATGAAAATATAATATTCAGTAATATAACAATTCAAAATTACCAACAAATGGGATCAGAACTAACCCTTGAAGGTGTCGTATACTTAGTTTATTTGTGTATAAGATTAAGATATATGGTAAAAAATGTACCCCCTCCATCCCATATATATTGGCGTGTTTCTTTTGGGCACAGGTACTTAGGGAGTTGACTTAAGGTGTAAAAGTGTGTGGGTAATAAATACTATTTAAAGATGTTTTAAAAAGGAAATAGGCCAAGATATATGGGATGGTCCAAAAAGGAAAACTTGTCAATATATATGGGAAGGAGGGAGTAATAAATATTTGGATACATAATGATTTACTAATAAATGTTATGTATACTTTACAGCTGTTGTCCTATCCACGTTGTTTGAAGAACAAATTCTCAGCTTCATTATAAATAATTTTCGGCTTGGATCGGAAACGGGGAGTTCATCGCTTTTTTTCTTGTGTCAAAATTAGCCATAAGATGACTCTCGTTATGGACATGACTCGTTCCTTTGTACTGTTTCATTTTCTTTTATAAGATATGATCATGTTTCTTATTAAAAAAATGAACCTATAGTATGTTTTTTTTAGCATTCATTCAATTTCTTGTCATCTTATCTGAATACTACTGCCTTTTTTTCAGTCTCAAAAAAATACAAAGCTGTTATCATTCGGATCGATAGCCCTGGGGGAGATGCACTTGCTTCTGATTTGTAAGCACTATTTTTAAATATCCTTTTTTTAATCTTGTTTTGGATGCTGATAGAAGATAGCATCTAATGGAATCATAGAACGTGGTTCCTTTGGTAAGGAATATTAGTACTGTATCTTGTTCGCCTACTTTTCAAGAGAAATCCGTTACCGTTAATCCACTATGAATATTTTAATGGGTATTATGGACATTTTTTACAGTTAGAATATTAATTTTATAAAGAACCACAGAGATCCTGTTATGGTTTTTGTTTCTTTATATTATATTGCATCATTGTCGGAGACAACTTATATAGCCACTTTCTTTTTTGAACTCATATTTAAGACATTTTCTGATTCATCCTCATATTACTTGGGTGGTGTGCTTGTAGGCTTTAGTTTCTTGCTAACACAATTTTAGAGGGACTCAACATGCTAGAAACTCTATGCTTCCTTAAATTAGGCTGGCTGGACTACTTTTCTCTTTATCTATCTTTTGTTCTACCATTATCACCTTTAAGAGGTGACTGGTATGAATGAATGAAATTATGGATGGAATGATGGTAAGAATGGAAATACATTTCTTATGATTGTTATGTATGGAATGAAGGAATGGCATATTGGTTTGTATTTTTATCTTACAAATTGAATAAAAAAAATTGTATGATCAACTCTTCTTATGGTTAAATAAAATGTAATGGCAACACGATACTAAAACTATTTATATGTCTAAACTATATTTTTCTTTTTTATCTAATAAAATACATAAAAATTATAGCCATAGATGTACGTAATATACATAAATTCATTCAAGTTATTTAAAAATGAATAACTATTCACAATCTTCTATATTGAAATTAATGTAAAATGAAATACCATATTTCTAGGAAGAAAAATAAATAAATAATTAGATATTTTCTAAATTTGTTATAGCAAATTATAATTTTTATAATTGAAACATGAATATCCATAAAAATCTGTTATATAATAATTTGCATAATTTAATAACCGTTTTCTTACTTTATGAAAAATGCTATGGGTTTAGTTTCTTATTTGAGTATATTTAATAATGCTCTATCTGTCCCAATATTCATGGCTTGTTTTCCTTTTGGACCGTCCCAAGTAACACTTTTATTACTCACACACCTTTAAATAATATTTATTACTCACACACTTTACACCACATTTCAACTCTCCTAAATATCCGTGCCCAAAAGTTTTGAGCCATGAACATTGTGACGAAGGGAGTACCAAATAGATAATTGATTTTAAATTTTAAAATGACATGTATTTTTACTTTATATTTTTTAGTAACTTCCTTTCAATAAAATTTCAAATATCAATTCTAATAGATATTTTTAATTAGTCAAAGAAGAAACAAGTTATATAAATTTAATTACCAATAACTTTTATTTACAATTTAAAGTAATTTATAAACATAACAATATGAATAAATATCATATAGTAGTTGTTTTAGCTCAAAGAGAATAGCTAAACCCTTGGGGTTGGAGGGAATGACCATTACTTATCTTTACACTTTACAAATGATAATGGTAATTCCATCACATAATTCTCAGATTTCAAGATATAGCAACCATAGGATATTAGGAATAAAAAAGAGCATAAGAATGGCTGTTCCATTACTCTTATTCTACTAGTGGCAATCACCTCCTTAGGGTTTCATTTAGAAGGCAATTAGAAAAAGGATGGCTTACATATTCTCAATTCTTGCCCCAAAGCAATTAAGAAAAAGGATGGCTTAGATCTTCTCAATTCTTGCCCCATGCTAGATTTTTTCACATTGGATAATCAGGTACTTGGCAGGCTTTAAACCTATTCGCATGGAATATTCCATGTCCGTCCACAATACATGGTTAACTACTTGTTAAATATATATCAATTGATACCATCTATTATATGTCATCAAAACAAAATTAACAAAGACACAGTTGGTATCTTAAAGCACTAATCATTGAATCTAATAAGAAATGAGATGTGTTTGCCTCTTAGAGCTTGTATCAATGACTTTCTTTGAAATTTCTTGTGGAAATTAGCCTTGAGTTTAGTTGGTCTAGCAAGGCCACCTTGTTCTCTTTTCAAATGGTATAAAAAATTCTCATAAACTGAATCCATTTTTTTGGATGTCCCAACATTAAGATATGCATTACTTATTCATTTCTACACAATAAATTGATAATATGGAATGTTTTTGTTCCCCCTATTGGGGTCCTCTGAAGGGTGGGGGTTATACAACCTCATTTTCATCACTACCTCACCAGGTTGAAAATTTATCGTTTGTTTATTAGTGCATATATTGTTTACAGAATGTGGAGGGAAATCAAACTTTTGGCTGCTGCTAAGCCTGTTATTGCATCAATGTCCGATGTAGCTGCTAGTGGAGGATACTATATGGCAATGGCTGCAGATGCTATAGTAGCAGAGAAGCTTACGCTAACTGGTTCAATTGGAGTCGTGACAGGTTACCTTCAAAAGACCTTGAATTTTATCAGACAAAAACTTTGTTCTTAGCTAAACCCGAATTTTGTCTCGTTTTACACTGCTAAGGTAATCAGTTTCCGTCCTTTCCATCAGTTTCAAGTGTAATTGACAAAAACTGTTCCTGTGGATGGTTTCAAATATCATCTGGGTTGTTTGATCATGTAAAACAATAGGTTTATAGCATGATTAGTTGAGTTGTAAAGTGCATATTGGCCTTAGTTATTGAAGCTCAAGGTGTTAAAGGTCCTAGAGCCTTATGCACGTTCTAATTTTGGGGAATGGAGCATTATTAGTCTTACCATTTTTTAGCAATATTATGATGAGGAACAAAAGAAAAGATGTAGAATTTTGGTAAATCATAAGATTAATTAGAGATTCAATGCTTAGTTTAGGCTGATGATTAGGTGTAATTGAAGACATGTATTAGGGATCATATATTTTAAATTGCTTGATTTTGGTAGAAACTGAAGGTTGTAGGATTTTAAGCTCTATTGGATAGAGGTAATAAACTCTACATATAAGCCATGTAATAAAGATGAAAAAAGATAGAAATTGTAGCACCCCAACCCCTGTAGGGACTGAGCGTGCACAAAAACACAAACCCATGCAAACCCCATGGAAGTTTATGAAGAAAATTTTCTTTTGTTTTATTAAAAATAAGGAAATATCATCGCGATGATTTTTCCATAAAATTGGACCTAGTTCTGTTTGTAAGTATATCAATCTATGCATGTATGCATATCTTCCAACAAAAATATACACTTGTCAAAGGTAATTGGGCTGAGTAAACATGCATCATTTCGGAAACTACTGTTGATAATCCTTAAATCCGTTCATGCAACTTAATTTGTCTTGGCCATTTGCCTCGTAGTGCACACAGACGCATTCAAATTTTTAAAACAAGTGAAATTTATCTTGATGCTGAAGCATGGAACATTTATATGCATTAATACATGAGTTTGATCTAAATATAGAGTCATAGACAACATAAAGCATGCAGGTCACAAAATTCTTCACATATACCCTACACCATAGCTGGCTTGTCCACCCGAAAACATTTTAAGAAAACGTGGTTTGAGAATCAAAGCACTTAGTACGCCGTTTTTGTCACACGTTCCTTCATTAGGTTCTCTGTGAATATATGTACGGACTATGTGTCGTGCACTCATAGTCATTGTTGTGGACCGTGTTTATTTTGACTTAATGCGGCCACCCATAAGTTTTTCTATGTAAAATGCATGGAATTCCTCTTGCAAATCATGATAAACTCATAAAATGAACAATCATTTGATCATGCTTAAATATAGAGGAAAGCTTTGCAAACAAGTTTTAGTAGGTTTAGAAAAAGTTTAACCCACCTGAATTGTGCTTGAAATGAAATTCCTAAATCTGTGCTGGGAATCGTAAGCCTGAAGTCTCATGTTGGACCTATAATATGAAACTTGGTCTTAGTGGTCTTGTTTAGGCCCTAAAAATTTGCTTTATTAATACAGGCTATAACGTTTATCATTAGGAGGCCAGACTGACAATAATAGCTATAGAGAGACCCTTAATATGTTATTGGACTAGGCTTTAATGCAACCTTTTGAACCATAAGGTCAAAAGTTGACTCTATGACGTACTGAATGACAAACGGACAATGACGAAGCAATACTCCACTTGCAAGGCCCGACCAAGCCGATACTAACCAATGACAAAGAGACACCTCCCTGTCTAGCCTCAAGGAGGTTTTAAATAGACAATGAAACAGATTCCTACTACAACTAGGTCTTAAAAGATAAACACAAACCAAACTAATAAACACAAACTAAACTTAAGACTCCTACTCTAAATAAAATAACCAAACTACAACTTGAACATATCTTCAACTCTCCTGCCAAGAACAACACATATCAGTTTGTATCTGTGAGAAATTTTTTAACCCCAAGGTGATGTTTGTAATGTCTATGGGTATCTTTGAGGGTTTGAAGGTTTTTATGTTTTTTTTTTTTAATGTATTTATTTAATTTTGTGATTAGGCAATCCACCACCCCTTAGAATTTACGTTTTACATTAACATAAATTGTGAAAGTCATTTTCTAATGATAAAATTTATCTGGGTAAAGTGATAACATCTAGAAAAACAACTGCATACACTCTATGAGAAAGTCAATCTACTAGTCTGGGTAAGATTCACAGGAAGTACAATGGACTGAAGCAAACTGAAGAAAGAGTGTAACTAGTTATGCTCTCTAATGTCATTCGATCGATATAAATATTACTGTAAGTTGAAAAAGCTCCTTGTGGAAGAAACTTATTATAACAATGTATTTTTTCATATATGTGCCTAAATTTCTTAATTTCTTAGCTCCATTTAACATTTGAGCAACACGCGCTATTGTGAACAGGAATGAATCAAGTTAGGAATTGGTTCAGTTTTATGTCCATTATTGTTGCAGAAAATGTGTACCTGTATGTTGATTTTCTTCCATTTTAATAACTTCATCTTCTCAGCTTTTTCCAATGGGAATTTGTCTGATTTAATACTAGTAATCATTGGTATGAAAATTTCTATTGTCTATGTTTTCTGTATCTGTTGCACTTGGTATTGGTTATGGTGATTTAAAATTGAGTTCACTTCAACTTGTAGGCAAGTTCAATTTGGGAAAATTATATGAGTATATCGGCTTCAATAAAGAGATCATATCAAGAGGAAAATATGCAGAAATTGTTGCTGCAGAACATCGACCTTTCAGGTATCTACTTGTTATGTTGATGGTGATATGTGAATGTCTTGTCCTCTGAAAGGTTGGTAGACTATCTCATAAACCATTTCTGTTTGTAAATTAAGTAAGCAATCATTGTAAGGCCAACATTTCTCCAATATCTATAAACTTATAATTGTTTATTTAAGTAATAAGTATATTTAGACTGATGATACTAACATCTAATCAAAGTTTTGTAACAAGTTCATGTGGGGACTTGCGTAAAGAGGTCTTATTATCAATAAATTTGATTATGTGCATAGATCTTAAAGGTGGAAGAATATTTTCTATGATTGATATGCAGACCATACATTTCAAGATGGAGCTGGACTAGCATGAGTTTTAGATATGCCAATATGGGGTTAAATTATTCAGTAAGATCAATTTGATGATTAATTGCCCACTTAATGTTCCTCCTTGTGTACTATTCTGAGGTTTTCACCCTGAAACAAGCCACTTTTTTTTTTTTTCAGTCGTATGCACATGGTTTTGGCAACATTTGCAGCCATCACATGCCCATGTTATATGTTGGTCATAACATTTTAATATATTATGACGTAGATATGTCTAAATGGGAGGGAGGGATGTTAGATTTAGTAATTGTGATGCACTCTTTCACTTTTGCTGAGTGTATGCACTCCAAATATTCTACCTGCTATGGAACCATTCAGCATTGTTAAATGATTTTTCTACTTCCCTGGTTCATGTGTACAGAATCTGCTTTGCTTGGCTCTAAGAGCATGTTTGTTTGGCAGGATTCTGCCTTGGAAAGTAATGTGATTCCTAATTTTTAAATTTCTGTGTTTGTTTGATTTTTTATCCAACAGGAAAAGTAATAAGAATCCTGAAAATAAGAAAAGTAGTGTAACTTTTTAGGATTCTTATTCTCTATCATTTCTTAAGTATTCTTTTGCCTAGTTCCAGGATTCTTACATATTTAGACATTTAATATTATTTTTATTATTTTATTAAAATAAAAATTATAATAATATTATTATTCTTATTATTATAACTAATATTATTATAATTATTTTATTTATTATTATTATTATTATTTATTATTATCAATTAATAAAATTTTAACTTGATTTTTAAAATTATGGATCATACTTAATTATAATAATAATAACAACTATAATCATAATAATAACAATAATAAATAATAATAATAACCAAACACATACCATTAAACCAAACACATACCATTAACAAGAAATCTTAATCTTAATAATTTTCTTTGATATTTTCAAACACAGGATAAGTAATCTATCAAGAATTATATTCTTAGGAATCATATTCCCCAACAACATTATTTTCCTGACAAACAAACGAGCCCTAAGAGTTCTGAAATTGTTTGAATTATGCTGATTTGAGTACTGATACCATGGAATGTGTTTTGAGTGTTAGAACTTATATGGCATGCTTTTTAGAACTTTGAAAGGTGCCACCCACTTGCTTAATAGGTCTTATCACATATATCAGTGAGTATAGGATGTCCAAGTGGCGACTGCATTTCTGAGACCAAGAAAATTGTCCTTGTCAACTGTTTTTTATGTTCAAAAGAAAAACTCAGTGACTATAACCCTGTTTCCTTTATTTTAATAACATTTTATGGACTTATTACATACCTACTTATCTATCTAGTCAATATTTCAACGATCTGGTAAGAACTTCAATGAAGATTCTTTAACCCTATACTTGCGTATAATTCATTCACTGAGTGATTAGTATATTCGATCTGCAGAGCAGATGAAGCTGAACTTTTTTCCAGGAGAGCACATGATATGTACAAACAGTTTCGAGATAAGGCAGCCTCTTCAAGATCAATGACAGTACGCTATTCAACAAAATTTGCCTCATCATATTATTCTATATATTCTGTAGTTTCATGTTTTCTTTGAAACTCAAGCTAGCATGTGGCAGGTGGACAAGATGGAACAGGCTGCACAGGGGAGAGTTTGGGTTGGTCAGGATGCTGCTTCACTCGGTCTGGTTGATGCTATTGGTGGGCTTTCTCGGGCAATAGCAATAGCAAAACAAAAGGCGAATATACCACTGGAGAGACAGGTATCTATATAAGAGCAAATTATTAGATGTGTACAAGTTGCATTATTAATATAATTGTTGATAATGGTGCTTTCTTTGGGATACTGATGTGCTTCAATTACACATGGTTTGCTTTAGTCAAATCTATTTCGAATAGTCTGTGCTGTTTGAAAACAACTGCTGTTCATGGTTGCTAAAATGCTCGTTAGGGCAGACCAAGAGTTTGAAGTCATCCAAGTCAATTGCTTTTCAGAAGTTCCTAAAGTTATTGGGCTTGTGCTTCAATTGCTTCCCTTACTTTACAGATTCCGTGACTCGTTTGTTCCATCTCGTCAAGCTTGAATCTAGTTCATACTAGTATTCTATGTAGAATTGGTGTTCGGAATTTCTAATGCTTTGTTCGACATCAGGTGACTCTTGTCGAGCTGTCACAGCTGCCATCTCCCCTTGAAATGTTGAGTGGCGTGGGAGATACCTTTGTTGAAGCAGGTGAAGCAGTTAAAGACTTGATACATGAGATGGAATCTTCTGATGCAATTCAAGCTAGAGTGGATGGGATTTTGCTTGAGAAATTTGAAGGAGATTCTCATGCTAACTCAGTCCTCGCGCTAATAAAAGATTACTTGAGGTCTCTTTAGTCCTATGATTTAATGTTTACTAATTCCTTTGTTAGCTCATTAGGGCCGCTCTGTTAATTTATATCATGCCTGCGTGCTCATTAGGTATAATTATGAAATATGTTCCAATCTTTTATATCTCATCTGTTTTAATTTGTACCAATTTTATCCTCAAAGCTCTATTCCTAAGACTGAATCGTGACTTGACACCCCAGAAGGGTGATGTATTATTTGCCTAACGCTTAATTACACGCACGTCACGTCACGATTCAATCTCCGGAGATTAGCTCTAATGATAATATTGATATAACATGAAAAAATTGGAATATACTCCATTTGATAAGATTTAGAGGTTGGGTTCTGGTATATTTTATAATTAACCCACTACTTTCGTTTTATTAATACTGGTTTTTATTATGTTATGATTTTTATGTGTTTCATTGTTTCCTGTTGGAGGACTCGCAATGTCCTATAACTCATATAAGCAATATATACTTAATGAAATATCTATTTGCCCTCGATGCGCATCCTTAGGGTATTAATATTTTGAATACTCCGCAATATTTTTAAATGGAAGTTATATAAAATAGATCTTATTCCTCTTGCAAGAAGAGAGGAACTTAGCCATCGCAAAGGTGAATATAGAGAGGTTGTGAGTCTTGTGGCTGTAATACAGTACAGTTCAGACTCAAATCCAAGTTTTAAATGCGTTTTTTTAGTAGAATTCAATTTCAAGTAACCGTAACTAACACTTTGTGCTAAAGAACAAATACTATACTTTACAATATTATTATTAATATTTTTAGTCTTAAAAAGGATTTTTATTCCAATAATAACCAGATGTCATTACCTTTTGTGTGAAAAAAATATGAAATTCGTTACTTCTAATACTGATTCGGGCAATTAATACGAATAAGTACTTTTTTTTAGTTCAAATAAGGTGCAGAGTAATATTTTAAAAATTGTATCGGTAAGTAAACCAGTGAAGCTATTGGTTCATTCAACTGGTCGGATCGGTCAGATAATTGGTCGAGCCGGAATACTGTAACAAATATATATATACATATAATATTTATTATACGTTAATACAAAAATTATTAAAATTTAATGAATGATCAAATATAATTAAAGCTTAGTAAATAATTAAATACATATTAAATGGAATATATTAAAATTAATTAATTATTTTATACATAAATCAGGTAATCGCTTAATTTTGTAATTTTGCTAGCAAACGTGAATTATTTATGAATTTTGAGTTTGTGCTTTATTACTTTTTGATACAATTATTTGCAGTTAAACATATCGCGCTTCATGTGCGCTTCTGAAGTTGATAATTAATTTCTGCATATAATTTTAACACACCACCATCTCTCAAGAGTTAAAAGTATCAACTAATGAAGTTGACAAAAAAATAGATAAAGATAATCATATGTTTAGTAAAAAATATGATATATTGCTCCTTAATATTAAAACACGAATTAATAACTATTGTAGATAAAAAAATTTAATGCTTTTTATATAAGAATATTTAAAGTTCAAAATATACCACAAAAATGCTTGTAGTGTAATGGATAAGATATATCATTCATTACCATTGGTCAAGTGATGAAATCCTATTAAACACAAACTAAAATTACTTTTGAGATTTTTTTTAAAAAAATTAAAAAAATGGGTTCAACCGGCCAGTGGTTTCCAGCCGAACCGACCTGTTTTTTTCGGTTCACGCTGGTTCAATTGTTGGGCGGTTTTTATGACCGAACCGATCGAACAGCACACCAGTCCGCGGTCGAATCTGCCGGACCAGTCGGTCCGGTCCGGTCCGATTTTTAAAACAATGATTAGAAGCCTAATTTTTCTTTTTATTAGGCCCGAATCTAGTTATAGGCTGCTACTACATACATTTATCTTTTGAAGTTTCTAAGGCCTTAGTTCATATTCAATTAGACATTTCTCCACTTTCAACTCTTCTATTTTATCGACTAATTCCTCTGCTTTTCATAAGACAACACCGGATGCAGAGCCTTATTCGGCTTATTTCTCTGCAACGTTGGCATAAAAACCAAACACATACCATTAAACAAGAAATCAAGTCTAATGTAATGACATATTTAAGTCAACCAAACTCAACCATCTATATTATTTGAGTCAATCAAGTCTAATGTAATGACATATTTAAGCTCTAATATGTCATAGTACACACAATAGCAAGTAATACTCTCTAAGGATACACTGTTGGAAAAAAATTCAACCATATTCCTAGTGTCTTATAAATGTTACTGGACATGATAGAATAAAATTAATTTATACACACACACACACACACACATATATATATATATATATATTGTATAGTCTAATTTGAAAATTTTCAATTCGATTTTGAATTATAGGTACAATATATAGTGAGAAAAAGAAGATTTTCGCAAAAATTTATGTTTGTAGTAACATGATTTTAAAATTATGTGCAAAACTAAAATGGGTCCAAACTTAGTACATTTCACGAATTAATGAGCAATATTTTAGACCGGAAGGCCACTCTTTTCACATCCTTTTTGTTCAAACTTCACATGCTCCTATGATTTCGAAATTGTTCAGTATTTTCATACTCTAGTGTGTCACATTTCCAACAACCCCAGGATGCAATTATAGGTACAAGAAAGCTAACAGATTCGTCTGTCGATAGATGACTGCATTTCCATGATCTATATATACACAATGCAACAGATGCTCGTTTTAGGATGTATGCAACACATGTTCGTTTTATGAGGTATTCTATTTGGTGGATTAGACATAATTTAGTCTCATGATAGTGGGCTCCGCCTTATACTTAGTCTTGAGATAGTGCCACGTAAGATTAATCTTGTCTTGTTATTCTTGATCTCCCCTATGACAAAATTAATCTCGGATAATCTCATGCTAACTTAATCTCAAGTAACCTCGGGCCAATATAATCTCGAGTAACCAAACACCCCCGAACATGATCAAGTCATGTCCATGTTTTTGCCGAAATATTTTTTAGCAATAGGGTACCTACACCTCCGACAGCCAAAGAGAGAAGCAAAGGAATGCTAATCGATCCTAAATATGATATACCGTTGGTTCGTCATTGATGAGAACTTTCCCCGTAAAATTCATGGAGCAGGCTGCTTAGATTATCGATCTGAAGCATGATCTGATGTTGCCCACGAGAGATAAGTAATACATGTTAGCAGAAGAAAGAATTGATTCATGCAATCAGCACAGAACCATGACACAATCTGATTAATGCAACAATTACAAGATTAGTAAACATTTAGTTGAACACATGATAGAAAAGCTCAATAAAATTATCTTGAGATCTCAATAATAAGAGCCATAAGCCTTTTCCCTATGTACAAGCATTGAGATGTAACAAAGACATATAGTTAAACAAGATGTATTCCAAAATTTAGTAACTACTATTGGCATTCATCACATTGCATCATTTTTTGCTACAAAACTCACTTTTTGGTTTGGCATGGAGGAGAGGTCAAAGGGAAGAATTTCAGAAAAGAAGACGACATAGACTGGTAAAAACTTGATCCGTACATACAGCATGGAGTACAGAATAGTGGCAGATTAAAAGATTGCAAATTTCTAATCCAGGATAAGAAAGCATGCAATCAATAGAATCATGTCCAATATAGCATCACACAATGCAAGTAATATCATCACTATTTAAACAGAGTACCATCATATATTCATTTAAACATCATTTTATGATTTCAACACAATTACACAATGCAAGTCATATCATCAATGTTATAAATTCTTATCATCACATCTCCATTTACACATCATTACTACAATACTAATTTATCATTATCCTTCATAGAGCATATCAAAATGAACATAACATTTTAACTGATCAGTACATCATTATTATACACACCACATATCATTTCTACAAAATCAGAAAGTCATTATTTTTATTTTAATGAATTTAATCACAATACATATAATCACAACTAATATAACATGTCATTAATAATTCAGAAAATAATATAATAATATATAACACATCACATGAACATAATATTTTTATGCTTAACACGTATAATGATAAATCTATAAATAATGTATGAATAAATAATGCCGAGTAACCACAAGGAATGCTATAGTCCTATATAAATTGTTGCCCTCTTCTTATTCCAGTGAGCATATGAATGTTGCATAATAGAGATAAGGTACGCACACCAATTGTACCTCCACACATTCGATACGTCATCTATGTAATCCAAGATTTTCGGTTTTATATAACCATCGGTTGTACCCTCTATCACTGCATGCTCCATCAATGTCATAAATATTTTTTGAACGATGCTCCACCATTATTGTTATTTTCTAATTTCTGAACCCAAACGTGTTATGCACATCCTTCTCAGAGATGTGAAGTTTTCTCTCGTTTGTAAGTTGGATACAACACTTGACTAGATCGAAGTTGGATAACAACCAAAATGCCAATTTTCTAGGTAAATCAGTGATGTTGAAATGTACTAGGCTCTTGAAACCCATATCCTTGATGTCTGCAGGCTGATTATCATTAAACCGCTTGATTACTTCGACAAAAAATTCGGGGGTCCGCCTGATGACCAGTCGGTCAATAACTGGCTTAGCACGTGTCGACGCTACTCTATGTCGTTCGCAACCCATCAATTGTGCTAGTGGTACATCATTGTCGTAGCTCGAGTTAGGTATATTACGTGGCCTCTTACCTATTGTGATAGAAAAATATGCATATGTCGTGTATTATTTATCATTACAACAATGATAAAACGTTATATAAAATCATATTATCATAGCACATGACATACGTTATTTATCATCATAGGTAATACAAAGCATCATGTTTCAAACATATCATTATCATTACACATATGATAACATATTATCACACCATATCACATATATATTTTATTATGATAGCAACAATAAAACATAATTTTTTCTCGCTAATATTATCATTATACTTATAAATCATATTCACAAACACATACGCCATTCTTACACATTAAACTGGAAGTTATAAATCAATACTTACTCATGCAAGGACGCATTAATCAAATTGGTATATAACAATTATCATTTAAGCAACAAAATATTAACATAAAGCATATTAATTAGAAAACAACATACATAACTTACATTTTATATCATCATAATTACATCAATTCATCATTTCCAATAGTAACCAATATCATTATCAAAAAATGAAAAATATATGTAAAGGTATATCATTATTGTAGGTTGAATCTATCATTATATAAATTCTCAAATATCATTATTCCTTGACATATAATGTCACCATATAGGAAAAATAAATTTATGTGATTATAAATCTGCTAATCAACAACATCCAAATTCATTTAATCAATTTCATATTATCTTCACGAATATAAAATGATAACCCACAACATTTAAAATATATTCAGTCTCCCTATCAGATTTACAGATCATTGTTATATTTCAAATGTGAGTTAAAACTCACATTGCATTTCACCAATTGTCATTATTTGTAAGATATAGTAGCATTAATCAAACCCAGATTCGTAAGAGATTATTAAAAACAAACTTTTTAGCCAATGGCATTTCATCAATTGTCATTATTTGTAAGATCTAGTAGCACCAATCGAACTCAGATATATCATCTTAGATAAAAATAATTAATTGCAAGAGATGACTTAAAAAAAACCCCTTTAACACCATTTAACGGCACTGCAAAATCATTCTTTTCGGAATTTAATGAAACATCAACTCACTTGTTGAAGACGACGGTCGGTTTTTAGTCGGAACCCTAGATTTCGACACATTCAAATCCTTCGATCAAACCCTAGCAGAAACTGTGATGCTCGAAATAATGAAGCAACCCTCAGAGACGGAAAATGATATACGAAGATGCTTCTTTACAATATGGATTTTTGAAGTGTGAAATTTTCAGAATCCCAGAAGCTTTAGCAATGTTCGGTTTTTGGGAATTCTAGGTAGTGAAATTTTTTTGAATAGATTTTTGGTAGTTTAGGCGCACTAAATGATCATGTAGATATGATGGAGTTATTTTTCCTGATTTTTTGGGTAATTTCCATAATCGTTTTTTGGCTTTTTTTTTTTTTTTTTTTTTTTTTTTTTTTTCTGCATCTCAA
>JAYDZE010576856.1:0-11443 GCA_034509125.1 Monilaria moniliformis
CGTAATTCACGGTATACCGGATTTCGGTACGGTATACCGAAAATACGGTACGGTAACGGTATTGAAAATTCTGCATATCGAAATTTCGGTATGCCGAAAAATTCGGTAAGGTAACGGTATGGTATTTACTCATACCGGCATTTACGGTACGGTATATACGGTATGGCAGACCCACCCCTATATATAGATTAGTTCCAAAATTTGAGGTCACGGCCAAACCCTTCTCCATGAACTCGGACCTTTTCTTTCGGATAGGGATCCTCTGTCTTACTAATAATTTCAAAATTCTAAGAATATTTATTAAAAAAATATTATTTTATAATGCATTACTATTAACATTTTATAACATAAAAATTGAATTAAAAAAATTAACTATATCATAATTTTGTAATAATCATATATATATATTCTAAAATTATTCACCAGTTTGGAAAACTCCGGTTCATGTAGCCACTGAAAGCTACTCGCAAGGCCATGGCGTATCTATTCTTTTTCATCCTTGGGCTTCTGTTAGAGGAACCCTTGATCCTTTCGTCCTATTCGGGACCCTTGTTTACGTTACAATTCATGCACATCTGCTATAGGCCTATCTCGTGGTTCTTCTAAATCCAAGCTTATGAACCATAATCAGGAAGAGCTCCTCTATATGAACTTAATGACTTTTTTACATTGGGGTTTGCAAACTATTATGACGTTTGGAATATTATTTCCTCTCAATGCAGTCCTCAGACATGCATGAGAAGCTTGTAATCACAGATCATATTGGTTCTAGTGCGACTGAAGTACATGCAGGACAAGATAGATGATACGAGAGTGCATACCGATATCTATTATCTTCTACATCTCTGAGTAGATAATAATATAATGGAAATTGATGCATGTATTTTCAAACTAGCTAGACAGGTATTTTTTTGTGTCTGATCTCAGACTTTTACTTGATGGACTTAACATTAGGCATCCCAATACAAGAGTATATAAATAGTCTCGAATGAATTTCACAGATAGGATTGATTAATTCTTGTAAAATATACAACTTGTCACTCCATCTTCTTCTTATCATTGCTATTATTTGAAGAACGTATACATGTGTTTATGGCTTTTCTTATCTTGAATATATTCCGAACAGTAGTGGCACAATTCCCTAGAGTTGCAAATGATAGCTCCGTCATCTGTCCAGCTCTCTCTCCGCACCTATTTTGCCATAAACCGAAGATGAAACACTGTTGAGACTGGAAGATCTCGAGTGCCTTACTAAGTTAGCATTGGCTTACCTATGAGTGACGGCCGTTTGCACGGCGCCGGCGGTGGCTTTGATTGCTTGCTTTTCAGCGGCTTCAGTTGCGTCTACTATTTTTTCTGTGGAATCACAACATGATCACAATATCATTTTACTTTCTCTAGTCTTTCCAAACTTGTGTCCGGTACAAATATCTGAATAGAGTCAGACAAGTTAGTAAATTTGAAGCAAACTTACTAAGTGCATCAAGGGAAGCCAAGCGCACCTCTTCAACTGAATCTGAAGCTTCTTCAACTACATTAAGCATGGTTTTGCTCAATTTCTCTGTCATCTTCGACAATTTCTTCGCGCTGCCACAAAATATAAATAAAATTTTGAATTTTCTTATTCATGGAGTATTGTGAGAGAAGATACATACATACATACATACTGTATCAGGCTTTTCTCGAGGGAGCCCTTGTGTTTGTTTGCTCCACTGCTACCGAAGTTTTGAGTTTCGTTTGGTGCTACTGTGTTCTTCTCCTCGTCTGCGGGAATCAGCATTGTTTCCCCTATTTTCTGCACCTGTTAAATATCCATTTTTTTATTAAGTAAATGGAATTAATTAAAGCTTACTTTGCCATCAACTTTTCATCTAACTATTACTTGTATGATGGATCCTCATCATGAATTTTGGATTGTGATACAAGTTTTTGTGCAAATTCATCCACTAGAGGTGTTCATGGCCCCATTCTGATTTAAACCGCCCTGTGAAGAAATACTGGCGGATCCTTTTCCGCCGTTGAATCGATCGATACTCTGCTTCGAAACCATCGATTCACGGTTCCGATCACTCTCAACCGTTTCTCTTTTTTAGATGTATCTCCATATATGTTTAGTTATAGTACAGGTTGAAACCATTTTCTTGTGATTTTGGCATCATATGGTGTTTTTAACATCATACCTACCGTTGCGGCCCCAATCATTCTGCCTAAATCAAGATAATTCAAGATTAAGTCACTCAACAATAATAGTTGAAGCTTTCAGAAAATGTTCATTATATAAAAGTTCATCATTAGTAATTGCACATCATAAGTTAAAGGTTGGTCATTATTAGTATCATGTCATCGCCCTTCATATAATTTTCTAATCCATAATTAATGTCATTATCCCATTTTTGGAAGAAAAAAATTAATAACTAGAACAAAAATTTCGAAACAGGAGAGGAATAGGGACACCAATCATAGATCAAATAATTTTTTCTAGTCATGAAACGTATGTAATTTCGGAATGAAGATAGCGGGTACAGATTTCGGTGATACTTACCATATTAGTATAAGCATCTGTGCACTTGAAGATACCCCTAACAATGTGGCCGGTGCCTCTGGCGATAGCCTTCGCCAACAAACTGTTATAATTATCCAACGCCGGCGCAAACTCCTTCCAATCGATGTCACCATTTCTCTTCCTTGACGAAGTGCGTGCGGCGGTGAACGAGCAATTCTTCGTCAGAAACGCATCCAACGGCCTCAAGAGGCCGCCACTTCTCTCCGCGAACGCCACGCCATAGCTGAGAGGCTGGCCCTCGTTCATCTGCAGCGAGAAGAGGTAGTGAAGAGCGTCGAGCTTCACCACCGGCTCGTCCTTGGTCAGCGGCCACTGGTGCTCGACCCCAACCTTAACTGCGGTGGCGAGCGCCACGTTGCCATCTGATATCCATTGGAGCTCGAAGTCCCCGGCGGCAAGCTCTACGGCTTGGCCGTCGTCCATGAGATGAACCCTGCATTCTGGAATTCTAAGAAGAATATCACGTCTTACGTTACTAGTACTGTTGTTTTGTGGGATTATTTCTTGGTTTGATGTTTGTTGAGATAAGAATCTCTCAGTTGTTGATTTCTTTGGCCTGCAACAGTTCATCTTTTCCTTAGGCTTTTTAACGACTGTTTCTTGAAACAATTCTGAGAACTACATATATGTTAATGTCCATACAGAGATCGAAATATAATTCATTTGACGCTATAATTTGTGACTTTATTCTCTACTTCTTGGGTAGGTTTTATGCCAATTATTCCTTGTTACTTTCGGTTACGAAGAAAATTTGAGGCAATATTAAAATTAAAAAAGTTACAAATTAGGTGTTGGAAATGGATTAGTGTTAACCTCAAAGAAAAAAAAGCTAGATTAGTGTTGGACAGCATCTGATTTTTTTACAATTGTATGTGAATGGTGCACCGTTGGGTTTGGATTTAAGAATCCAAATCCATAATTATAAAATTAAAGTGAAACACATGAGATTGAAGTAGAAAAAAAAAAATATAAAAAATTGGTAGGGAAACACCAAAAGTAAAAAAATAGAGAATCACAACTAACACCTTTTAAATTATTAATGACAATCCACCATCACTCGTTTCGGAAAGGGCAATATTCTAGATTTATACCCCCCCCCCCTTATTTTTTATCTTCACAGATTCAAAATTAATTAGAATATAACAAATAATGTTAATTGGATAGATTATTTGCCCTTGAATGCTCCTATGTATATTCAAAACTCTAACAATATAGAATAAGATATATCATATATACATGTATAGTAAAACTTCATTTGCACCGTGGTTTAATATATGTCATTACACATTTTTGACCACAACTTGTTTTTGTTTTTTACACATTTTTGTACACAACTTTTTGTTTTTAGTAAGGCAAAATGGGTACGGCTGGGTTTTTGTTTTTAGAAAGCTAGAAATTTTGTTTAGAGGTGTGATGAGCCTAATTTTTATGTTTTTTTTTGTCTTTTGTGTGTGTGTTTGTGTTTGGAAGGAATACTTGCGCAATTGGACAGGTCAGGGCAACGGAGGCAGTTTTTGGAGCAAAATGTATGATTTTCGCCAATAAAGCCATCGAGTCGTATGGAAGACAATTACACACCCCCGAGAGTAGATGACACGCTAGGCGCAATAGCAAACATCAAAAGCAAAGTTGGAGTAAAGTGTTGAGTTGGCCAACTTATTGGGCAGAAATCAGCTCCGAGGAAGAAGTTGTTGTTGTCAAAGTGGTGTCAAGCAGAAGGTGGAAGAAAACAGAACTAAAAACTACCCGTAACTGAAGAATGCTATGGGTGGAGCAAGGAAGAGTCATCTCCAAGGCAGCAGATATCGAGCACAATTGGAGATTCACGCAATCAAGCAGATAAAAAAATAATCTGGCCAGGAGATAAGGATGGAAAAAAGGTATACATGACAATCCAGCGACCAGACCTAACTCCAAAACTGCATAATGGGTTGGACTCCTTCGCCGTTCATCTATAAAATGATCTCTTAGGACAACAAAGTAGAGGAGTCGGGAGAGGAAGATATAGCAAGAATGACAGCTCCCAAGTCTCTGACATAGTTTAGTTTAGTTTAGTTTTCTGTTTTATTTTCTGTTTGAGTGATGTGAGGAAGAAACAAGTCTCTTAAGGCATAGTAGTATAAATTCTATCTTAGTTCCAGAATTCTTTCTGTTTATCAATTCAATTAAGTTCTTATGTTTTTGTTTGTTTCTTTATGTCTAGCTAAGTTTATAAGCTTGGTGTGAGCAATGACAAGTTAAGCATGAACCAATAAATTCGTGACTCTAATTTGAGCAGTCCTAACTTGATGTTGTATTCTCGAAATGTTAGATTTGATTCCAAGTATCAGGGCAAACTAAGTAATTAACTGATCACTGATCATTTAGGTATCTAGAGCACTAACAATAGCACCAAAAGGTGTATAATTCAAAGACAACCTAGTTATAGATTGACTGATACGGACAGAAGGTGTATGTCGAGAGAGGCATACATAAGAATTCCTTTACGGGCCCATCTAGTTTAAATGCTTCTTGATCAACACGTCACGATAATTCTGGGATAGAGCGTGTTGGCCAAGGTAGGGAGTGAAATATCTATAATCAGTAAGTATGGATGGGGAAGAGATTTTTCGGGAGCGTGATGAGTAAAAAGGGACTTCGGTATTCTTTGTCCATAATCGTTAACATGAGCATGTAGTAAAAATCTTTGCATCGACGACCAAATAAAAATACATGCTTAACAAGTAATGTCTCAAACCAAGTTGTTTGTTTTATTGATCGTTTGCCGTTTTTAGTTTCAATTTCTTTTATTCCATTTGCTTTTCTGAAATAGGTCCCTGTGACCAACCAACTAGCCAACCCAACCTTTTGCAACGCTTTGAAGAGACAAAGAGAAAGAATTTATCAACTCCTTAAGGATCAACCATGTACTTACTGCTAGCTATATAGTTGTGAGGCCAGACTATAAATTTATTTTGAGCATGCTGATGACGACCGCATCAAGGTATTGGACTTATAATACCATCCCCACATTGTTTTTAGTCCACGTGCTAACTATTATCTTTGGCCTATAAATAATCAACTAAGTGGTTGATTTCGAGTGGACATCTTTGGCATCAGGATCATCATGAGGAAATCTCTTGTGGAAACTTGGTTGTGGCCATGGTAAAAAGGACATGTCTTTAATCCAACATCCTTCTCGCGAAGATAATGGAAGTGGTGCATGGAATCAGATAATGATAGTAATGTAGACAAAACATTTCGTGCAAGGTAAACCAACGTCATTCTCAGTTACCAATTGGAGCAGAGTCAGACTGCATTTTGTGAAAGAGGTAAATAAATGAACCAGTGGGCAATGTACGTCCCTACAAGAGTCGCTAGGCTGAGCAGAGTAGCTAACATCTGACGCGAAGCTATGAGCAGAGTGTCAGTCAAATCATTGTATCGCGCAGGATCCAGATCTAGACAGATGAGGAGGGCAAAACAAAAGATGAATTAAGGACGGGGGAGGCGTTGTAGGGCATAAGTTGGTCAACCTTATCTCAAGAAGTGGATAAGGAAGAGAGATCAAACCTTTCTTATTCGGATAGATTCGAATCTGTCGAAGATCTACGAGATAAGAAAAGTGATCTAGGTGCAGCCGATGAAGAAGGAAATGATAAGGATGCAAGATCTTGCGGCCAACCCTAGATCCAAGACTACCGCACTGGGCTGGACTCTCCCGATAGCCCACGTAACTGCCTATATAAGAAGAAGAGTTCTTCTTCGTAATGAAAGCATCCCGACCCCTTAGTTTTTAGTTTATTTTTCTGTTTTGAGAGATTGTGAATAACAAACAAGTCATGCTGACAAAATGCTTTTATTTTTTGTTTATGTTTTATTTATGTTTCCGCTTTTCAATTCAGTAAGTTATTTTCTTTCCATTACAATTTTCTTTAGTTTAGTTGCCTTCATTTACTTATTTATGTGTAGCTAAGTTTATTAGTCTGGTCTGGTAACAATATATTGAATACGACGATGGATTCGTGTGGTCTAATTTGGTCAATATTATATGCTTGTTAGTATTCTCGAAGTGTTAGGTCTAATTCAAAATCATTTAGGGGTTTCTAGATCAAAAATAGATCAAACTAAGAGTTTGAAATAGATGGATTGGCACTAGCAGAAGGTGTATGTCGATGTGGGCATATTTAAGAATTCCTTTCAGGTCTATCTAGTTTGAATGCTCTATGGGCAATATGTTGGACGATGATTCTGGAACAAAGTTTATTGACCAGAGTAGAGAGTAAATAACTCTAATCTAAAAGGATAGATAAGGGATGAGTTTGTTGGGAACGTGATGCTTGAAAATAGACTCTGACATTCATTGACCATAACTGATGACATAAACATATAGTAAAATCTTTGCACCAATGACCTAATAGGAGTTCATAGTCAATATGTCAAGTCCAGACAAAGTTACTTTTGTTATTTGATCAATCTTCTTCTTTAGTTTCAGTTACATTGTTCTCTGATATTGCTCAACACGGTTACTATGTCCACCACCCACAAACACTTTTGGTAACACCCGAAGAGACAATGAGAATACACTAATCAATTTCATATGGATCGGTCATGTTTTACCGCTATCTATATAGCTGTAGGCATATGCTACAAATTTATCTTGCATGTGCTAACAACAGCCGCGCCAAGGACATTGCTTAATTTTATTGTATGTATGCTCTTAAAAAAATCAACTAAGTAGCTTAGATAGTTGTTGGATGAACATGCTAATAGCTAGCTAATTCAGTCAAATCTAATGGGTACATTAAAGTTATGGAACTAACTCAAACATTGTTTCTATTTAATCAACTTATAGCTATTAATTTTTAAGGTAAACACCACTTATTAGCCTAATGTATGCGTTTTTTATGTAGTGTTCCAACGTAAGCCTGATCACAAATCGATACATAATTTTTGTAGATTTTGCATGTCTGTATCATGATGACCGGAAATCGAGCTTGTTTGCTTATGTGACACTCCGATTTCGGGCTCTTCTACTTAGGTGGCACGATTTTCTCTCATCTTACTCCATCTCTTCTCTCTTTCTCTTCCATATCCTTCTCTCCAATCCATTGAAACTCAAAACCCTAATCAAATCAATTCAAATCTCCAAACCTCATCAACCAGGCATGGGTGTGATTTCTTCGACAGCTATGACCAATAAGTCCTCCTTTGTCTCCCATTTGACACCTACAAAAATCTTTCCCTCGAACCTAGCAACAAAATCATGATGCCACCGACGTGCCTCTTCCTGCCTTGGAAATCTCAACGTCAGTTGTCCTTAAATCTTTAAAATCAAGACCTCTGATTCTGAAAAATCCTCCCATTGCAGCGTGCTTGAATTTGCTTCAATGAGGGCTTCGTCTACATGCTGACGAGGGGGTAGGTGGCGGTAACTAAGGGGTTGAAAATAAAGAGCTTGAGATTGGTTGAGTTAAATTTTTGTTTTGATTGTCTAATCTGTGATGGATTATTTAGGCTTGGAATTGAGAGAACTTCAATAGAGTCTTTGAATCCATTGAATCCTGTTACGAGTCATCTACCCGCTCTAGCAAGTGCGTATTGGAAAACTCGGGCATTGCTCGAAATTGTCATTTTCCCTAAGAGTTCGGAGAATTGTTGAAAATGAGCAGGCAAAACTCGCTGCTGTTGAGTATTGAGAAATCATTATCTGGGGTGAAACAAGACATGCAACTGTCTCTAGAATACTAAACTCAACACGACCGATGCTAAAACAAAAGATGAATCATAGGTTTTTATTTACTTTCACATCTTTTTTGAAAGTCAGTTATGTTTGTAATGGGTAGAACTGGCGAGTGTGAAATTCATGTGGATTTACTGCCGCCATGTAAACAAAACAGGCTTGAATCTAGACATGAAGACATTACTATGAACTCATTTAAAATATTAGTTATTGATTTGCGATTATACTTACGTTGAGACACGAACATAAAAACAAGTATAGCTTTGGAGAAAAAGTGATATTTATTATTTATTCTTTTGTTTTGAAATTTTCAACAGCTTCAATAACCTTTTCATTCAACTATAGTAATTTTGAATATAAGATGACATGATTTTTTCGATAGTTTTAGGAAGTTCTATTCCTATATGGAGTGATATTTATTATCAAAAACTGAACAATATTCCTTTGATGTGATCATTTGTTCCACATTTTTTTTGTGTCTCACATAGTTCTAATAATAATTTTAACATAAAAATTTATTATTATATAATACATTATTATTAATATTTATAACAAAAAATTGAAATTTAAAAAAATTATATATCATGATTACGGAATATTTTGGTAAAAATGATGTTTTGGTTGATTATTCCAAAATTATGATATATAAAGTTTTAAAATTATAATTATTGGTTATAAATATTGATCATGACATATTATATAATAATAATTTTTTATTTTAAAATAGATGTTATTAAAATAATAAGTTATTAGTGCGACACCGTAACACAAAAGATTGTAAAGACAGATATCACATCCGATATTTCCTAACACTCCTATTCTTTAGTGTGAACCAAACCATATTTTGTAAGATTAGTTGCCACAAAGTATCCTAACATCACAAGTCGAAATTGAAGTGTACAGATGGGATAGTTGACTTTCCATCTTAATGTGCATACTACTAATTGAGTTGACTATTCAATTAACGTCTGATATTGATGGTTGTTTAGTTCTTTTATCTAGATTGCATGTTGACAATAGAAGTCACTGCATATTGCGCCAAAACTATATAAAAATCATTATAATATGAATGGATATCACAACGAAGGTGATTGATTGTTGCAGGTGGAACCTTTTATATTATATGCAAGTGGCGATTAACATTATCAACAAAGTGAGTGAATGTTAGCTAGGTTGCAACTGAGCAAATTGCCTATGGAAAGTCACTTGTAATTTGACATCGACATTGTCAAATATACTTCAAAAAAATATAATATCACAACCTAAGTTAATGTTTACTATAAAAAGTTGTAAGTATTATTTTCTATGAGTAGATGTTATTAAAAAAAGGTAAAGATAAATGTACATAATTGTACATACATAATATCTTTAAATTTTAAATTGAACTGAATTGATTTTATTTAAATTGATTTTATTACTAATTATATTTTATTTTTTTTAACTAAATTGCCTCTGTTATATTTTTAAATATATGATTGAAAAATTGGTTTGATAGATCCTTCAAACAAAGCCACAAAATTGATTTGGAGATAAATATACAGATATCCAATGAAAAAGTTAATCTTTTCCTAAATCTGCAGATATCTAAATTGAAAAAGATAATTTTTTTCTTAAATTATTGTAGAAGGGTAAACATGTAATACATTAATTTATTTTAAATTAATTAATATTTATAAACTAATTTGAATGTAAAATATCTATTATGTATGTACATTTATCACTACTCTAACAAAAATCCACTATTTGGTTGAGTAATAAATGCATTTATGTATTCTTAAACTTTCACTGGCGGACATTTCCGCCAGTACTATGCCAGAAATATTTACTGGTGGATAAAATCCGCCGGTAATATTTTTTTACCGGCAAACACTTTAATGACGCGACAAATTCGCCGGTAACATGTTTTACTGACGGAAAAATCCGTCGGAAAACTCATGTTTTTTGTAGTGCTTTCGTGTCTACACTTTTCAGCATTATATATATATATATAAAAAGTAATTCACTTTAACCATGTATTGCAGATTATGGCCATAGAAGATGAATCACCTCATTGGAATTTTAAGTGGACTACTTATACATGACCTTATTTACAATAAAAATATAATATTACAAATAAAATGCATCATATGGAAGATGCATAATAGTATACATAAGAATGCACTCAACGTGAAATCAATGCTAGTCATCCATTTTAATTTAGGCAGCGAGCGTATTTTTGAGGACCCTACGACTGGCCATAACAACAAACGTCAGCTATGAGCCCTTGTCATGTATTGATCCATTTAGTCAAGTTCTAAAAGTAGATTAATTGTTACTTTCTATATATATTTTTTTTTATGAAAACAGACACGAGGCAAATAATATATATTCACAAAGGGAGTAGGTTTTGGTAGATCTTTCTACAGTGGATAGGCAAAGCAAAGTTTCTGAAATAGAGACTTTGTTATGTTATATTCCATAGTTTGTAATTTATAAGTTTTAATGGTCATACTCAAATTAATTGGTGTTTTGGAAATTAATTGGGGTTTTCCCCAGTTAACCATTGAGGGTCGAAATTAAAGAAATCAATAAAATATTGAGTACAAGCAAAGCAATAGTTTTACATGATATTACTTTGAAATAGCTATGAGCCTATGAGTCAATCTATATAACGATTCTTAAAAATAACACATGGGGTAAATCAGAGAATTGATTATAGCCAAATCAACAACAACCCACCCACATATATATGTATATGTTCACATTATCACATACATATATAGTCAATCCCCCCATCTTAGTACTTACCTTTTAAATTTTTAGTAATTATACATTTCTAAGCATTAATTATTACCCTTAGTGCCTTTGCGGGCCATTTAGTCTATTTTATATATGTGCAGCCACGATTCACAAATATAGACATATATGATCACATATCTCTGAAACCAAGGTAGTAGTCTGAATTATTTAATAGTTGCCGTGAGTACTTTCAATCTTACAACAGACCACTGATAATAAATAAACGTCACTTGGAACTAATAGGGGTGATAATCGGTACGGTTCCGGTTACCGTATTTACCGAAATTTTAGGAACAGGAACCGGAACGGGAATCCGGTTCCGGTTCCGGTTCCGGTTCCGGTTCGGTACCGGTTCTCCCGGTTTACCGGTTATGTAACCG
>JAYDZE010576867.1:0-11442 GCA_034509125.1 Monilaria moniliformis
TTTCAGCCGCACCAGCGGCTGATCGCCCGGCTGCGGTGCGGCGTTTTCGTCCCCAACCCAGCCCCAACCCGGCGGCCGCTAGTTCCGGCGGAAATGGGGCAGCGTTAACGCTGCCCTTATAAGATGTTAGGATTTTATAAGCTTAGCCAAACACCCATTAATCAAGAAAGAGGTAGATCCGGAGAAGCTTATCTAGGTGTTGTACATTTCTTTCTTAGTGTTTTCGGACATCAAATACACAGTTTGATCTGAATTTTGGAACTTAGCAAGAAAAGGTAAATTCGGAGATTTGCCCAATTTTACAGCGTTCATTTGGCCACTGCTACATAGGCTAAATAAGGGGATATTCACGAAGTTGTGGTTTTTTTTGGTTTAATGTGTACATATGGCCAATTTTATTTAAATATTATAACACGTCAGCTGGCTTTAGATACATATGCAATTTGGTGGATCCCAGGTCCCCAGCACATGAAAACCTCAGTACAACGTTTTTCTCTCCAAAACCAACAAATTTTGATAAATTGCGTACAAGGACATGACATTTGCCCCCAAGAAATTGTGGAAACTCTCACTTTCGAAATCCTTTGCCAAAATGAACAAGAAAGCCCTCAAATAATAGTCAGCTAAGAAGCATGATTGCAAGCTTCAAGTCTATATAAAGGCTAGAGTTGCCAAACGGAAAATCATCAAGGAAAGATGGCCTCGTACCCTAACAAGTTGATAGCCCAGGTGGCATTCAAGGCCGGCGGCCACGTGTTTCATCAGCTCGTCGCGAATAATCCCCGTCACCTTCCCAATGCCACCCCTGGAAAAATTCACGAGTGTAAGTTGCATCAAGGCGATTACGGAGTCAATGGCTCTGTTATCGAATGGAGCTACACTGTTGGTAAGCTCAACTTCATTCGATTTGTCTCATTTCTTTGGTCTGCTAATTTTGTTTTATTCAAGTATTTTTATACTTACCGCTATTAAGTTAGTACCCTCTTCGGCTCAAAATTATAGTCTCATTTAAATTTATTTTCAATTTTTTCTGTTTGTTTTTTGGTGGGAGGGAGCAAAGTTCTACTCCAATTTCTTTGTTGAATTGCCATCAAACTATGTTTTCTCTTTATATATTTGTCCTATTTTTTAATTTGAAAATCATTAATTTTTCTTTATAGCAGGAAACTTGTGTTTCTATTTTGTCTTTTTAATGTATTAAATATGTTCTCTAAGTCTACGTAAATAATGGAGTGAGGCCCTGTAAGGGTCATAAGTTTGAGACGAAAATGATATAATTTTGTATATGTTTGGTATGAGTTATTAAGGTGTATAATATATATATATATATATATATATATATATATATGTTTGATCAAATTATCTATATTTTTCTTCATTGTTGCCATTACCTTATGGTTTAATGTTATATTTTCCAATAGAGACCAAATCACCCACCGCCAATGAAACAATGATCGAAGTATCAATAGTTAATGACCCAAGTGAAAGAAAATAATAAATGTATAGTAGTAACCATGAAATGATATAAGTGATTATCCATACATCCATATATAATATTTATTCTTGATGGAGTACGTTTGTGTGTATATATGTGATAGATGGGAAACCTCAGACTGCAAAGCAAGTGCTTCAAGGCATCGACAACGAGAAGAAGCAAATCACGTGGAAGATGCTTGAAGGAGACCTTTGTGAGCTCTACAAGAACATGCTCATAACTGCCCATGTTGAGACTAAAGATGCTATCGACTTTGTCACTTGGACCATTGACTATGAGCTCATCACACCTGAAAATCCACACCCTATTTCCCTCTTGAACTTCTTCATTTGTATCACTAAAGATATGGAGTCTCACATTTTCGGATGATCAATCGCTCAAGTCTTGGGACTTTGATGTCACCACCTTTACCAAACCCACATACATAGTTAATAATTAGTGGTATTCTCGATGTCAATAACACTATGTACGTACTTGCAATAAGTGAGGGGTTGGTGAAGTATTTATATTGTGTATCTATGTCTATTTTATATTTTTCCTATAATTTTACTTGATTATTTAGAATCTTGGTGATTAACTATAGGTATATATATGCATAATGCGTTCCACCTTGAAATGTTAATTAATTATGATTTCTGCGGATAAATGGACAAATAAAACATGAGATAGCATGCTTAAATAGTAAAATAATCAAACAAGTCTAAATTAATTAATCTATTGACAGATTAGCCTATAATATTTTTTTATCTATCATCACACTTAAATAAATTAACACTTCTTAACAATCAAATTTATCAGTATTCGACTAGCACTACGGGTGGCACTTCATGGTTAGGACCTCAAGTTTAATTATTATATAATATATAAGGTTCAACTAATAAAAAGTTTATTTGAATACATAATTTCCCAAAATAAATTTTGATCTATGCGAGAATCAAAATCATGATTGATGAACTACACAGAGAGCATTTTTGTAATCATGTACTATAAAAAATTCAATAAATTAATTTTAAGTACATAATAACTAAACTTAATGAATAATACGATTTGATGAATTAATAATTAATTTGCATTGTATGTTATCATGCCAAACCACTTTTTTCTTACTCTGTACTCGCCGTTGTATTTTATATTTTATTTTTTGCAATTGCATCTATTATTTTGAATTATCAATCTAAACGTGATTGACTGGCCCACCATCTCTAAGCAACTTTTGTTTTCTTATACGCTGGAACTCTCTAATCAGAAAAAAAAAAAAAAAACATTAATTAAAACGCGGTTAAATTAATTAATCAAGGATTGCCTATTCAAATTTCCGCCGCATAAAACAGAACAGACCTTGGTCCCTACGCAATCTCTCATCGACTTGTTCTCCAAGAAATACACTGCAAATTCGATTTCCCATATTGCCCCTCACCGTTACGTCCAAGTATGGAAATCAAATTTGTTCTCCAAAATGCCCTCCCCAGCTTATATTACTCTAATCAATCTATTTCAATAAAATTTAATCATGATAAATAAATTTTAATTAGAGATTAAATCATTTTATTTAAAATTAATAAATTATCATTGATGATTAGTTAATTTTAATTGAAGTGGATGCATTGTAATGTCTATAATTCTTTGCCATTACTTAATAACATTTATTTTTCTTGAACAATATGGAAATGTGTAAACCTTGATTTTTCTTTTATGTTAATCTTGGAATGTAATGAGAATGTGAATCACAAAAACAACCTTCATGTGATTTCTTCGTACCAATATTATTCATGGAGGTGAAATCAGTGGCTAAGCCGCATAGAGATATGGGCTCATGGGCTACTCAATAATTTTGAAAAAATATAAAGATATTTTAATAATTTCGCATTATTTATAAATTAAAAAATATTTAATATTGAAAATATTATTAACCTAAATTCACCTCTCTTACTTCAGGCGTAATCCTTTCGCTGCTGATGTTCGTGTTTGTCGCTGTTATTATAAATCTGTGTTATGAAGGCATGTATTGTTGGATTTTTATTATGGTAATTTGATTTATTTTGGTATTAAATTAGTTATTCTATTAATTTTTTCTCTATATGATGTTTTAGTTTTTTAGGCTTTTATTTGATTTTTCTTTTAAACCTAAATGTAATCGCTTATGGAGTGGATAAATATACAATAATTTCGAGTATGAATTTATTTAGCTAATTCTCCTTTTTTTATAATTAGCATTTTGTGTTTTGAGTATCGAATTTGGCTGAAAATTAATTATTTTTTAATATTATAATTTAATTTATATTACATTATTTATGTTTAGTTTTTAAAAAATTCTTATAGAGCCCAAAACTAAAATTCTAGATTCGCCATTGGGTGAAATGAACTTGTATTTCTATCCACGAAAAACGCATGAATGCATATAATTAACCTTCACATGTAAACAGAACATTCCACAAGGAAGTCAAGCCCGTTTTCGTCTTTTAATTATATCTCTCCAGAATGTTCCATCACATTAATGTTGTATCAAAAGGTCAGAAATGGAAATGTACCACCGACTCCACCTCTTTACAGCACGTGATATGACCTCTATACCCCTATATATCTGCCACCTTCTTAACCGAAACCTCCCACCAAAAACATTTTCCGAAGAAAAATCGCAGAAAAACCTTGCTCTATAAGCTTTCCTCCAAAACCCCAGATTTCGCTACTTAATCCAAAACTTTTTCTGAATCCAAAACCTTAAAAAAAATGATGATGAGCCGTGGCGCAACAAAGGCGGTGCGAGCGGCGATGCCGCGTTACTTCTCGACTGCCGTCGCGCGCGGCAGCGCTGCGGGTTGTGCTTCATCGGTTAGGACCTCTGTACGTGGAGGCGTCATCAATTTCTTCCCTAGTACTGCCAAGTCTGCGGAGAATGTGGTCGATAAGTGGATGAGGTTCTCCGTTTCAGGATCGCGCAACGTCAGTACGGTGGCACTGGGTGAGAAGCAGCAGCAGGAGGAGAACGTGAACAGTGGATCTGCTGGAAGCTATGCCCCTGCCGGTGGCGACGGGAAGGATGACAAGGGGATTATCAGTTACTGGGGGGTTGAGCGCCCGAAGATTACCAAAGAAGATGGATCGGAGTGGAGATGGAGCTGCTTTATGGTAACTTCATCAACGAAAACTATACGAAACCTACTATTGTTGTTTTCTGATTTGTACGTTTTAATTTTATGATGTGAAATTCTTTGATATAGCCATGGGAGACGTACAAGGCTGATTTGAAGATAGATCTGCAAAAGCATCACGCGCCGGTCACGTTTCTGGACAAAGTCGCCTATTGGACTGTCAAGGCACTCAGATTTCCTACTGATATATTTTTTCAGGTATTCTTATCATTTTAGCTGTTTATTTTTGCCTCTTTTTTACGTTTTATTGTGCATGATTTTGTTTTGACGTCTTGAGATTAAAACAGAGAGCATATGGACTTTCTTGGAATAAAAGTTTTGCTTTTGGCCTTGCTTTTAGCATTAAAGATATTAATTAGATGTAATGTATTTTCTATATATAAAGTATGCAAGTCTTTTTTTTCTTTTTTTGAAATACTTTGATGTTCAAATAGATTTGTTTAATTTTCTATTGCTTGCAGCTTTTACTGTTAATCATAAAATCAATTTTCTGATTGGTGTACTTGCATCATTGAAATGAACTGATGTATTTTAGTTCTTCGTCTTGATCTAGTTTTAGGCAGTATTGAAAATCAATATACGAAATCCAATTGTTTAAATTCAAAGAAGTTTTTCTATTGAAATCAACCGTCACGCCGATCTGATCTTAGTTTCATAATTAACCACTAATTAAGCCTTTTCAATTGGGATTTTGATTAGTTTCTCTATATATAAAATATTTAAATATCCAGGTGATCCATATATATACAAAATTAATCTACTTGTATATTCTGTAGACTTACTTTTTGTCATCGATATACTGGTTTTTTCTTATGGGTTACGCATGCAGCATCATATTGGTTATAATATTGAAGAAATATGTCATATCACGTTCCATTTAAAAAAATTCAAATTGCTGGATTAGATCTCTTACAAATAACCAAACATAGCCATCAACATTCTCAGTTTTATAGACTGGTTATATAACATTTTCTTCTCTTTTTTTCTTTCAAATCCATTACAGAGGAGGTATGGATGCCGTGCTATGATGCTTGAGACGGTGGCAGCCGTTCCCGGCATGGTGGGAGGGATGCTGCTGCACTGCAAGTCCCTGCGGCGGTTCGAGCACAGTGGTGGATGGATCAAGGCCCTTCTCGAGGAAGCCGAGAATGAGCGGATGCATCTCATGACCTTCATGGAGGTGGCTCAGCCCCGTTGGTACGAGCGTGCCTTGGTCTTTGCCGTCCAGGGCGTCTTCTTCAACGCCTATTTCGTCTCTTATCTCGTTTCCCCAAAGCTTAGTCACCGCATCGTTGGCTACTTGGAGGAAGAAGCAATCCACTCGTACACTGAGTTCTTGAAAGAGCTCGACAAGGGAAACATTGAGAATGTTCCTGCTCCTGCTATTGCCATTGACTATTGGCGTCTCAACCCCGACGCTACCCTCCGTGATGTTGTTGTTGTTGTTAGAGCCGATGAGGCTCACCACCGCGATGTCAATCACTATGCATCTGTACGTGGCTGTAAATTTTATGATAACATGATGTTGGTGTTTCATTTCTTAGCTAACAAGTTATGCTCTGCTTGTTGCAGGATATTCACTATCAAGGGCGGGAGTTGAATGGATTGCCAGCGCCGGTTGGATATCACTAATTGGGATAATTGGATTTGACTCCAAACATACAACTGAGTTTGTTTGATGTAATTTTTTCTTGTCTATTTTCATGCTGGATTTCTAGTGATGCGTAGTTAATATACAGAATTGAAGCTCATCACACACATTTAGCGATGAGTATGTGAATTCTTGGTCACTGCTGGTATGACATATTATGGTAAGCTAGTTGATTGTGGAGTAAAAGAATGTCCCCTTCTGCTTCTGTCATTTCTAATATGTGAGTGTGTTATGGAACGATACTTGTATATTGGTGGGATTCTAATTGATGTTCCAAACATGATTCAAATTGCAGGATTGTGTATCCTGCAATTATGTTGGAGCAGAAAAACAGTGTAAAAAAGTAAAGCTGCTATACAAGATAGTTTAAAACAGTGTGAAAAGGGAAGTTGCTACATCGCAACAATGGTCGGCCTCCAGTAGCAGGAAAATTTGAAAGGAGTCTGCTCTGGAGACTGATACGGTATGGATTTAATAAATGTTGGTGAAATAGAGAAACTTGAAACAGCCGATAACAATGCATGTTGGGATGATTATGGGAGGATAATCAGTAGCCAGAACAATCCTAAGGGTGTGTTTGGTAAAATGTATATGGAATTGAATTGGAAATATAATTGTATATAATTGAATTTGAAGTAATAGTATTTTAATTCAATTTCAAATTTTTTGTTTGGTAAAATTAAGTAATTGATATAGAATTGTATTGTAATTCTAAATCTTTTATTTGGTAAGTAAAAAAGTAATCAAAATTTGACATTAATTTTTAATTAAATAATTTATTTTATTTTATATTTATATATATTAGGTAGCATTTGAAGTATTTGTACGTGTGTATTTTTTATTTATTTTATAAATTTGACACTAAATAAATACATGGTACTAAATACACACTTCCATTACATTATCTATTTTATATAATCCAAATACATATTTGTAGATATCAGTATACGATTAGTTTAGTAGAAAATTAAATAAAAAATCAAAATAATTGTATTCTAATCAAATGAATAAATATGCTATATTTTTCTAAAAAGTCTAAATAACAACTCACAAATTTTTTGAATGAAATGACTAAAAATTAGATATAATTTAAAAATTAGACGCTAAAAAAAAATAGAAAGAGTGTGAGGGAGATAGTGGTGTGAGTGTGTGTATATGTGTATGAGTGTGTGTGAGAGAGAGAGGGATATGTGTGTGAGAGAGAGAAAGAAAGAGAGAAAAAAAGAAAGTATGTGTGAGAGAGAGAAAAAAAGAAAGTGTATGTGTGTGTGTGAGAGAGAGAGAGGGTATGTGTGTGTGTGTGAAAGAGAAAAAAAGAGAGAGAAGTGTGTGTAAAAGAGATGGAAAGAGAGAGAGGGTGTGTGTGTTAGAGAGAGACAGAGAAGGGGTGGGTGTGTGTGTGTGAGAGAGAAAGAGATGGCGTGTGTGTGTGAGTGAGAGAGAGAGAGAAAGAGGGAAAAGAGGGCTGAGAGAAAAAGAGAAAGAGAAATATGAGTGTATGTGAGAGAGCATTCTCTTCGGCAATGACATATCGACTTTCAAAGTTCAAAAATCGACTTGAGACAATTTTAAAAATTGTTCAGAAAATGTGTACCAAATAATTTAAACATTGACAATTTTTTGGAAAAAATGTTAAACGTTAAAATAATTTTGTATATTTCCCAAACTTCAATGTAATTCAAGGGGCTAACTCGTTTCCTTGATCTTTTTGTGCGTTTTTGCAGGAAAACAATAAGGCCATGCATCCCCAACTTCTTTACGAGGCCAATTTATACAACGTATTGAGGACTAGTTTACTTGGTGTTGCTTAGAGACCATATCTCTTAATCAAGGAAATAACATGTTGGCTTATTTATTTGGACCATGTTCAATCTTGAGAGTGTCCATTACAAAAATGATGAATTAATCGAAAATTCAGATTGTGTATCAATAGGCTAGCAATAGTTGAGCTAAACCACCACTACCAAATGTTAGAAAGGAAAAGATATGTTTATATGTTAAATATAAATTAAGAGAATTAACTCATTGTAATTACTCAAGTTTTCTTTACAAAATCATTTCTTGTACATCATATTGGAGTTCTATATAAAAAGGTATGTAATAGATTAAAAGAAATAATACAATACAATCAAACTTTTCTCCAAAACACATTTTTAACTATGGCATCAATACCATCTAAGAATCTACCAGAGCAAGATCTATCATTAGAATCCATCACTGTTTTGACAAATCATGAAATCCTAATCGAAAGTACTTTTAATTTAATTATCCAACACAAATCCAGTCAAACCTAACCAACAATTCCTTAGTTGGATGTAGAATAAGCCAATAAAATAGAAAAATCCAACAAAATCAAAAGAAGAATCTCACCCGAAGAAAAAGCCAACAGCGTGGAGGGAGACGGTTCAATGGTGGTAGACAATGCCGATAGGCACAATAGTTCGAGCGCAGAAATGCACCATGATGGTTCGATAGCCCGCCACAACCACGAACAGAGAAGGCCGCGTAGTAGGCCGATACGAAGCCAGAGACGATATGTCATTTATTGCCAGAGCTGCTTCGTATGCCGCCGTGCGCCGAGGAGAAAAGTATGCCAGCGCATAGTAGACTCATTTTAATGTGTCGAGTTGTCTTTTTCGAAATGAGATCTCGGCGGCGAGGAATTTGCCCAGCTCCATCGGCCTACCAGACAACGACGACGACAACCAACCAGACGACGTGGAACGGCGGACCGGTGATGCCAAGAAGTCTCTAAGGAAAGACGGCTTGGCCTCTGTTTGACTGTGACCAATGCTGATTCTTGGCACTGTCGGCTAGGCCAGATGAGCGAAAAAATGATGAATGTAATGTGTTCGAATGGTAGGCTGTCAAGTCAAAAGCTGTTGAAGTTGGCATGTGTAAAGACTGTGTTTACGGGAAACAATGAAGCGCGAGTTTCTCGAGATGGGGCAGAACATTGAAGACCCAGAAGTTGGAGTTGTTTGGTAGTGATCTATAGGGACCATCGCCTGTAAAGTCCCTAGGTGGCTCGGAGTACTGCATGACATTCATCGATGATTCCACTTGGAAGGTATGAATTTATTTTCTAAAGAATAATTCTAATGCTTTTAGAAAGTGAAAGCCCTCGTACAAAATGAAATATGGCTGAAAGTAAAGTGTCTACGATCTGATAATGGATGAGAGTATGAAATCTTTGAGTTCAAAGAATATTGTGATAGGAATGAGATTCACATAGAGAAGACCATGAAAGAAACTCCCCAGTAAAATAACGTCATAGAACGCATGAACAAAATGTTGGATGAGCCGGTCAGATGCATGAGGCTGAAAAAGTAGATTGCCTAAGAAATTTTCAGTAAACACAACTGTATTCATAATCATCAAAGGTCCATCAGTTCAGTTGGAGAACCAGATACCCGAGAAAGAATGTATGAAAAAATAGATAAACTCATCTTCTCTTTGCATCTTCAGTTGTATTTTTTATGCTCATATTGATCATGCTGATAGAAGTATGATGGATGCAAAATTTGTTAAGTATATGTTCACTGGTTATAGAGGTGATGAGTTCGGTTATAGGCTCTGGTATGACCAGAACCGAAATGTTATTCGTAGTAGAGATGTGGATTTCAATGAACATGTGATATAAGGACAGATTGGAGACACCGAGTTCTAAAAGTTCTAAATCTCTGATAATCAAGTTGGACATCTCAAACTTGAGTGAGAGCAAAGAGAGTAAGAATGAAATAAAAGCTCTAAAAGAAGAGCCAAAGACCCTACCACTGAATAATTTGTTGCCCAGACAAGCTAAAGAACGACGTCCACCTGATAGGTACTTGTCATCTAACTATTATTTGTTACTTACTGGTGGAAGTGAACTTGGATGCTATGCAGAGGCAGAGCAGGAGGGTGAAAGACGCAGGTGGAGAGTTGTTATGGATAATGAGTTGGCATCGCTACTCCTAAATGGTATTTGGGAATTTGTTGAGCTGCTAAAAGGCAAAAAGGCATTGCACTGTAATTGGGCCTACCGAATCAAGATAGAAGCTGATGGTAGTAAACACTACAAGGCTCGGCTGGTTGTCAAGAGGTTTTAGCAGCGATATGGTATTGATTATACTGATGTTTATACTCATGTTGTGAAACTAACTACTATTCGTATGATGTTGAGTTTAATTGTTCTAAATTTTTTATTTAAATCCCTAATATTTCACAAATTTTCTTTTAATGTCCTTATGGCGAGTTTTCGTCGCCATGTGCTTATATGACTAATTGGTGAGCCACTTCTGTATTCTATGTAGATGAAAAAATAACTGAGCAAGCATGATTGAAACGATATCGTTTTTATTTATTTAAAATGAAGCAAATTATATGAAATTATATTTTCCAGTTAAGCATTAAAACTTTTATTTTAGTATCCGTAAATATATATTTTCCTAACCAACGAATATATACATAAATAATATACGTTGAGATGAAAACTCAATAACCACATGGAGATAGATTTGTAGCTGATAAGATCAAAATTGGGACCAGCCCGAATTTTTTATTAGTGATTGAGGGTAGCCCCTAATTCAAAAAACAGCAATTCCTTCACTGCATATTTTAAAATCTTTTTTATATTTAGCTTTTAGAAGTTTATATGCATCCAAAATGATGAATCATATAAAATGAATCAAATCTGTCGTTATAAGCTTCCATCTAATCATGTCGTCACCGAGTATTATGTTATTTATGCTCATTTTTCACTTGAATACACATTACATAAACACACTTAACTATATTATTCAAATAGGTCGGCTGTAAACTGAATCTCTATTTCTTAATTTATTGTTCTGGGAGAAACCTGACTAATTAAAAATCTTGTATTGTGTATACCATTTTCTTGATAATAATTGAGTATTAATTTATTTTTTAAAATGATTAATTTCAATACTATCATAAACTTAACACGATAACTCACTAACCTAATAAATATAATTCGAAAATATAGACTCTCTAACTCACCAGTTATACATACTTAATAAAAGTGATCTATTATAACATTCTAATATAAGCCCATCCTTAACCCAGCCACAAAATTCCAGCCCCAAAACAGCCACAACTCAATTTTCAGCCGCCACGTCAGCTTTTTACTTTTCAGCCAGAACACC
>JAYDZE010576878.1:0-11442 GCA_034509125.1 Monilaria moniliformis
GAGAGAGAGAGAGAGAGAGAGAGAGAGAGAGAGAGAGAGAGAGAGAGAGAGAGAGAGAGAGAGAGAGAGAGTTTCTAATTTATCTACTATTTCTCCTGCATGCATAGTATGAAGTAAACATCTACATATATGTAACTCTTTCTTCTTACTCAACTAAATACTCTTGTATAAAATTAGGATCATCCACTCCTTTGTAGAGTCAAAATGTGACAATCTAGGAGCATGTTGTGTTTAACGCATAATGTTATAATTTAAATTCAATATTACTATAGTCTATATATATATATATATAATGGCTTCATGTAATTCTGACATTGTCATCTTGATAATTTTTTTTATTGAATAGCATTGACTATTGAGTGAGGTTGAAGAGGCTTTTGCAGGTTGGGGGTTTGTAAAACTAGTGGTCCGGCTCAACTTTGTATCGACGGCCCGCGTGCGACAATCCTCTCTATATTTCTTTATCTGCTGCGCTTTTCAACTCCCTCGATCAAAGCTCCGGTAATTTCCACTCCAATATACCTTTTTCAATAAATTTGAATTAAAAAATAGTGGGGGTGGGAGCCTCATTTTGGAATTTTTGACTAAGCTTCGAGAGTAGGTCCATATATATCCTCTGCGTGCCCCCTTTTTCATGTGAAAATGAAATTGCAATGATTTCTTTTCTTCCAATTTGTTAGCTTCTGTTGGCTCCTCCACCTCTGCATAACTCATTATTATTATATCTATGTTCCAAAAAACATTTTAAGGATGATTCGAAACTATCTTCACTATGCAATATTTCACGCCTTCTTCCTTGCAACTTTGTTCTCATCCGAGAGACTTAAATATGGGATTAATTTAGGCTTGTACTGTTACGCTTACTGCAATCTATTAGTATTTCTTCACATTTTATTTCGTTTTTCCATATTGATTAATTTAAGTTGCTAGAAAAAATTATTAAATTCATGTCTTTACTGCTTAAACCTTCATTATCTACACAACCTGGGATTTATTAGCCAAATTTGTTCCAATGGGCTTTCTGCGTGTGCGTTGCAGGGCTTTCATTGAAAATTCAAAGTAATTAGTACTCTAGCAAGGTTAGGAGGGCACACATAAATTTATGTTGTATGGTTTTGCGTGACAGGATTCATAGATAATTCCTATATTTATATTAATATATTTATAGTTTTATTGATATTTAAATCATATTATAAGTACCGTCACCATCCATAAGACAGTCTAATACAAGGCTCTTCATGTTGAGTTGATGAAATGTGCTATGAGAGAATTTTGTAAGAACAAATATAGCATACAAAGTAAATTGAAATAAATATTTTTGATTTAGGTAGTGCAATATAATTGAATTGAAATTTCGACTGCCCCTTTGACTTCTTTAATTCTCAACATAGAGAGAGGAATCTAAGAAATGGGTCACAAACCTTTTTCCTGACTTTAAACTTAGAGAATCTTCCAGCAAATCTTAGTATTAGTTCGTGTATCCAACGGGAAGTCTAATTAAGATCTAGGTAGAGAATACAGCAATCAAAGAGGATACATTAGGGTTCAAATCAAATATCGACGTACAAAATAGATTCATTACTAATATCTATAAAACCAACTATTTTACATCTGATTGATAAAACCAAGAAGGCGGTTCGAGAAACATAACTCCAAAAAAACAAAAAATAAATACTAAGATCAAGAAAGCTGCTTGGAAATCTAGGTTTCTCATAACTCGTTAATTTACAAAATAGCCCCCCACTTATAAGAGAGGATCTCGTGTGCACATAGTGGCAGTGCAGATCAACCGCGGTTGTCAGCAGCAGGGGATCCTTTTTCATCTTCATCTTGGCTGCTATCCCACGCGCCCCTTGGAATCGTGTGATGGTTTTTCATCTCCTCTTCGTCAGGGGCGGGGGCGGCAGCAGCCACGGTGGAGACAGCCATTGTATAGTTCGTCGCCGCCGGCTGAGGCGCCACTTGGATTGTGTCTTCCCATTTGGTATGCATCATTTTCCTATTGGTGGCAAGGCATACATGCCCCGACAGCAACACAAGAAGAAGGATGATTTTCATGGCCATCAAGAATTTCCTTTGTCACCAACTGATGTTCCATGTAATTTTGTTTGGGCTAGTAATAACACTTCCCTTATATATAGCACGATGGAATTATGAGTGTCAAATTGTTCCAATAATTAATTATAATGAATAATATAAATAAATTATTTGCGATGGCTTAATGGTGAAGATTACCCTGCCCCAAAGCCACTTGATCAAATTAGTACAATATCCTAAAATACCAAATCATGGGAAAATCTTTACCGCACAACCAGTATCATCATTCATCACCACTAGCGCTTGCAACATAGACAGCCACCTAATTAAGTATTTCTCTTTTGCCAAAAAAAAAAAGTATTTCTTTTATAATTGGACAAAAATTAAACCACATTATGAGGACCTTTCTCTCTCTCTGAGAGTGTGAATGTGTGTGAGAGCGAGCGAGAGAGAGAGAGAGAGAGAGAGGGTTTTGTCACTGAGTAAAAATGAGTGTGATATGATGAAAGTAGGAAGGTGGAGAGGTTAGGAAAATATGAAAAGGGTGTTTCGAACCCTGTGATTCGGTGCTAATGTTAATATATGGAACCAAAAACCTTGGCCAATTGATTAAACGCACTAATGGCTGAAGATTGATTAAAGATTATCGTTTTTAAGAGGAGATTTGATCGAGTCCTTTTCTGAAAAGATCCTAGAGATAGATATGAAAATTAGAGAAAAGTGGGTGGGCAAATTAAGAATTGAAAAGGAAAGAAAGCAAGACGAAAAAAAATTAAAAAATGATAATGAACTATCATAGTTTTGAGTACTACCATTGGCCCTTGTGAAGCAATGAGGGGTGAGTAATGAGTTTTGTATGGTCATTCCAATGTATTGATTTACTTTCCCCGATTTTTCTTTTCTCCCGAGCACTTTTAGTTTGAGTTTCATCATTTGTTCTTTTTCTTCTACGACATCCTTTAATATTTGAAATCTTCCAAATACTCATCATCTATAACCATATTACTATCTTAATTTGTGTTCGAATGAGAGTGAATTCTTTGAGATGAATCTATCATGATCAACACAAATTCAAAACAAAACAACAAAAAGATAATATATAATCAAAAGAAATAAAAGAGAACACAATAGTCAAAATCCTCAATCCAATATCTTGGTCCTAATAATTTGTTTCTCAACTTAGTTTTATGTCGAGAGAATTCCATAGTCATTATCCGAGAGGCAATACATGGTCAGAACAACAACCTAAATTCAAACATCCAACCCAATAAACGAAATGCAAATCAATCATACAGCCATTCACCAGAACTTTAAAAATTGCAAACTAACATTAAAAGTTGCAATCCAAAAATATGATTCGATGTCACGATAATTGTAGTGCTATTGAAAAGGAATACATTCTAAGACTAACAACTTTTAATTAGTAGGAACAATTGAAATACTTGTAGATTATAGGAATTCTTGGGCATGGTAAACAACATCTCTAATATTGAAGCTTTCAACTTCCAAGTCTAAGGTAAATACTTTAATTAGTAGGAACCATTGATATAATTGCAGACAATTGAAATACTATAACCTAGTTATCTATCCAGTAAATTCAAAATGCATGTTTACCATAATTCAAGCACTGTCCCAAAATCTAAGGGGAACATCAAAACTTAGAAGAAAATTTAAAAACCTGAAGTGAGAAGGAAGACTAGAACGAACGAAGAAAGAGAAGTAGAGGAGAGCGTGAACTGAATGCTGGTTGCAGCGGTGGCAGAGTCGGCGGGCGATGGCACGGCAGAATCGGCGAGCGACGAAGGGGCTGAGTCGGCGGGCAACGGAGGTGGCGCAACGGAGTCGGCGGGGCGGAGTCGGCAACGAGACGGAGGGTGTTGTGTTGTGTGGTTTTGTCGTGAGATGTGAGACGCGAATGCCGGACAAACGGAGAGAGATGAATTAAGTTAGAATTCAGAAATAAAAAACAATTAGGGCATAGACATTATTCGGGTATTAATGTGGGATGCGGGTATCCGGTATACTCGATCGGGTATCGGGTATCCGATACCCGACAATAACACCACACCAATACCCGGCCTCGATCCCAGTACCGACAACTTCGGGTATCGGATATTGGGTCGGATCGAGAAATACCCAACACCCGAATTCTGATTTTCCAACCCTAGGCATTTATTGTTTGGAATTGCCTAGATCCACAGTCAAAATTGTTCTCCCTATCTATCATCACTATCAAATTTAACCATGTGTGTGTTTAGACTCTTTTTTTCCAACTTGAGGAATATAAGAAATCATATATGATAGAGAGTAAAAATAGTTAATTATAAACATCAACTCTCAATAGTTAATTATTTTTTGACGTTAACTCTCAATAGTTATTAATGTTCCATGAGTTGTAACATCTAACAACTGCGTGTGACCCTCCATGACCTCATCTTTAAGACAAATATTGGATGCCATTTCAGCAATTAATTATAATATCGAAACAACGATATTAATGGTGGCCAGGTAGGCCAATCCTGATTAATGTTCCGAAAGAAATTCAAATGTTTTCTTGTCTTTTATTCAATGTCCCTCTCTTTCTCCTTTCTCATTCGCAATGATACCTTCCACATATATTTGTTGAGCCGCTACAGAGAAACATGTTTCAGACTTTCAGTCAAAGATCAATTCGTTAGCTTACCTGGGTTGTCCATTAATTTTTTAACAAGTTTGGTGATATTACAAATTTTCTATTGAATTTGGTGAGTTCTCAAATTTCTAGAACATGCTACAATCATTTCGTAAAAACAATAGGAGATATTGTAGTTGATGTAATTGTAATAGAGGATTTGATTTCGACTTTTGCTTCTTCTTCTTTTTTTTTTTAATCAAAATCTTTGCCTCATGGGAACCTTGGAACTATTGCATAGTTGATTTGGTAATCGATCTTTACCAAATCTTGCCCGTGTTTTGCCGATAAATTTGTTGTAGTCACCCTTTCGACTTATAAAGCCGAGTTTCAATTGCTAAACGGGTATGAATGAGCAGAAATTTAGTCATTATCACAGTTCTGTCCAATTACTGCAAAGTTAGGTAAGAACAAGAAGTTTACATTTCCAACTTGTTGGTAATAATTTATTTCATTCTTTTAGTGACGCAAACGGTGATGTATCATATTCTTTACCTAAAAAAGATATTGGTAATTTCCTGGCACTGCCAATTTATTAATATTTCTATATTTAAATCGAAGTTCACACTTCACACCTATGATAAGGAAAATCCCACTCCAGCACGACGCGCAACCAAAGTCAATTATTTTTCGTGTTATTTATACCCACACAACATCACCTAATCCTTAATCAAGCTCTTAATTAATCAAGAAATCTCATAATCCCGTCCGCAAATTTTTATTTCTTATCACCAAGTGTAAGAAACGAGAAGAGAAATGAAGAGTAGATTTAAATCTCTCTACATTCTTGCTCCCCTTGTTATTTGTTGCATTGTTTTGTTTGGAGCAAAATCCCTCAATGCTCAAGAAGTAGGTATGTATGCAAATTAAACTGTAAATGTTTTCGCCTTCTCGTGTTCCTCTTAAAATTCTGAACTATTTATTATTTTGATTTTGATTTATTGTTTCTGGTTTCAGAGAATGAAAGGGAGTTTGATTATGGGAAAAATAGTGAAAAGGGTCCAAGAAAATGGGGAAAGATCAAGAAAGAATGGGCCGCATGCAACAATGGCACTTTGCAATCTCCAATAGATATGTCGAATGAGAGAGTGAAGATGATTTCTAAGGCGGAAAACAGGATTTACAAAGTTGCAAATGCAACTGTCAAGAATAGAGGTCATGACATACAAGTAAGATTAATCACTAGATAATTATTTTTCAATTGAAATATGCATATTCATTTAGTCAATGATGATGAATTTATGTTGATGCAGATTGAGTGGACTGGTGGCGCTGGATCACTATTCATCAACGGCACCGAGTACCCTCTCCGGTATGCCCACTGGCACTCACCTTCAGAGCACACTATCAACGGCAGAAGGTACTGTAAATGTGTATATCATAATCAAATTCAAATGAATCATGTGTTCTGAAACAGCAATGGCAATCAACAGGTACGACATGGAGCTGCATTTGGTGCACCTAAACACAGATCCAAATGTGAATAATAGGATAGCTGTCGTCGGAATCTTATACAAGATCGGAACACCTGATCAATTTCTGTCCAAGGTAACTAGCTAATTAATTTGTTGTTGAGCTTTTTTCTAATTGCAATGCCTAATCCTATCAATATTCGCAGTTAATGGCAAATATATCGTCGATCGTTGATAACAAGGACGGCGAAAGTGCTCTGGGAATGTTGGACCCCAACGACATAGAATTTGGTAGCAAAAGATTTTACAGATACTTGGGATCACTCACCGTTCCTCCCTGCACACAAGGAGTTATTTGGACCCTTAATAAAAAGGTAAAACTTAGATTAAACCACAATTTTTTTCCTAATTCATTGACAGTTTAAATCTCACCCTCTGATTCTACAACTGCCATACAATGTGCCTAATTACTATCATTTTAACGACTTTTCAGGTGAAGACTGTTTCGAGAGATCAAGTTAGGTTGATGAGAGAGGCTGTTCATGATGTAAGAGATGATACGAATTTAAATTATTCCCAGTTAGATCGTAAATTATGTAATATATATTTATGGTTTCTTGTTTTAATTTGACAGTACGCGGAGGAAAATGCGAGGCCCTTGCAGGCACACAACAACCGGGATTTGTACCTTTACGGGCCAGGAGCTACCAATTGATCGATTCTTTTTATATTCTTTCATTGATAATTGCTTGAAATATATATAAAATATATTGTGATGAGCTGGGAACTTGCTGTATTATGTTAGTTGAGTTTCCTTCTATTTCAATTTCAAATACAGCTATTAGTTAATCTCCCTGCTAAAACTGTTACAAATATTCAAGAACATCAAGTAATCAAAATGTTGATAAGAAAGAATACATTTTCATTATCACGTTAAAGATTAAACGGTGATGAGTAGATTCGGACAGAGGCTAAGCTGAAGATGGATTTACAGAATGTTTCCTAAGTAGTGAAGTAATTAGCAAAGAATAAAGGAACAACACTATCTTCGGCTTCAGCTCACAGATGATGACTCCACCGCCTTATTTCTACTCCAAGAATAGTTCTTCAACTATTTTTTTTTCTTTTATTTTGTTATCTTTTTTTTTTTTTTGGGGGGGGGGGGGGTTACATCCATTCATCTAAACAAGCTGTGAGGCGCATGATGTATGGGGGCGTCCTCTCGTCTGCCTCGTGTTGTAGGAGTTACAGTTGGTGCATTTGTGCGCTAGTATATGGTAGTTTACCTCAGATGTTTCGCCACAGTCGTTGCAGAGAATCCAAACCTAAAACAGAGCAACATAAATAGGTCTTTTCCAGTTAGTATCAATCAATTTACATAATTAAACAAGCCAAAGATCTGTTTTAGCAGTTTTCTCACCATTTTGTTCTGATACATTTGAGGCATGGGAGTTGAAGCAACCTGAATGATGGACAAACAAAACAGACAGTTTATATGCTGTGGAATCGCAGTGGCCAGTATTAAAATGACAACTAGAGCACGTCGAATTACCTCCTGATCCAACTTTTCCCAGACGTGGGTCATATCACAATAAGATTTTGAGCATACCGGGCAAGAATACCTGCATCTCCAAATTATTAGTTATGTATTCCAATTTAGAGGAGACAGGGCGAGTGGGATAGGGAGACTCTTACTGGAAATGGCGCTCCATCTCCTTAACGCAGTCGAGATGTATAGTATGACCGCATGGCAACACGGTAGTGTCTCTAGGCGTGTCAAAAAGATACTGCATATATTTGGAGATGTTAATTAGCTATAGCCAAATCTTTCATTATTAATGCCTAGAGTTTTAATCATTTACCTCGAAGCAAATTGGACAATTGTGATGCATCGCTCTCTCTATGCATATATGTGAATCCTTCAAAACATTTGAATAGCAGCATTCTGCAAGAGGATCAATCTTGTTATAGTTCGCTCAGTATTTTCTTATAGCTGTAATCAGCAGTAAATTTCATTATTTCTGTGATTGCTGAGACTTACCACATTTATCGCAGTGGAAAAAGTTCTCTTTGCCACCAGTTCTAGAACAGGAAAAGAGACGTCCAAAAGAAAAAGAGAAGAAAAGTTAGATTCAAAGGCGATGGCTTTAGTATAAAGAAGTTACGAGGGAATCAGCTGCAGCGAGTCGATATATGGAGGATAATGTGGGGCATGAGTTTTGGCAATGTCTGAGGTAACATGTTGGCCATGAAGAAAAGTCGCAACATCTTGAGAATCTAGATGCATGATGAAAGAGACAAGAATCAAAATGGTTGGCTATCATAGGACAGATGAAGCCACATGACATTCCAGTTCTTCACTCTCTCTCTCTCTCTTAATCCCTCTCTAGATAATTTAATTAATGAAGTTGTGCTCTGTTCATAGCATCTGGTGGGCTGAGAGCTTATAGAAAAGAAGTTCAATCTACATTAATGACAAGGTATGGCATAGAAAAGAGAATAATGACCTGCAAATTCCACATTTTTCGCAGTGATATTGATTCTTTGAAATCTGACAAGGAGAAAGAATACATTAATGAGAGACACAGTCACATAACAACAAAGAGCAACAACTCTAATGGTTAAAGCACTCACATCATCATCGAAGAATTTGCATATCGAGCAATAGTACTTCCCCATACAAACCCCACAATTAATGCAATTCTGTTGGACCTACAAACAGGGAAAATTGAATAACATCATAAATTAAATTGATGAATGCTATACAATAAGGCTATCTTTTTATTTGACTTACATCTTGTTCTGTGGCACACACTGAGCAGATGACCTGAAAAGACACATACATATAAAGAAACTGAGGATGTGTTTCTGCTTATAAATCCAGTTGCTCAAATGAAACACAACTAATGAATGGTCGAGTTATTAAGGATATTTGTACCAATGAACCAACAAGTAAATCTTTTCAAGGAGGTGACACATGCTAGAAAGAATATACGCAGGTGAGATAAAAGAACACAACTCATGGCTCTTGGCAAGAATATACATCAATGAGCAATGTCAAGAATGATTCATCTTATCAAAATTATTCAAGCTAGGTATATTTAGAACTCGACAAATTTCAATTTGTTTCTCCAAATTTCTTGACATTCACTAGAGCGGATGAAAGAAAGACGACGCAAAGGAAAAGATGTAATCAAGGAGAAGAAAAACTAACCCTTTTAATTTCATGGCGCGGAATATCATGGCGATCGAGTGGATCAACTTCTAGAGAGTTCTGCTCAATCATTAGATGATCATTAGCATCAACACAAATCTAATGACAAAATTGAATCAAGTGCCAAAGAGAGCCTGGGCATGACTAATCATAGTATATATAAAGGAATTTGCACCTTTGCATCATTGTGGCAGTGCCTGCAATCAAATGTCTCGTTGCAACAGGGTGCTACGATCTTACACTTCCTCTGGTAATGAGGGCAGCTGAAATACGGAAAACCATAGTTAATTATTGCCTAAATCGAAATAATTTCCTGCAAAAAAAAAAAAAAAAAACAGGACAGCAGAAACAGAATTAAGTATGTTTAAGTATACCCATATTCCTGAGAGCCCTGCTTAATCATGCATTCGTCAATTGCAGGCAATTGAGAAAATATCTGCTGTTCAAAACCACAGTCCATTTCTTCTTCTTCAACCAAAATTCTTCCTTGATATTCACGCTAAATGAAGTAAACCCCAAATTATTTCTGCAAACATGGAAGAACAAAATTGTAAAAATATATTACGAATAGCAAGATATAATAAGCTGGTTATCACACCCCAAATTCATAACTGAGCAGCGGTCAAGATTATATCAGTTTTTCTGACTTATTTCACCCAAAAAGGAGCCCTTTTGCATAAATTAAGGAAGAGGGAGTCATGATTAGAACAAGACGAGAAATGCCCAGATTTTCATTCAGTCGTTCGTTACTTTGAAGAGCATGAATGGAAGCTTACAGAAAATAAAGACGACGTTGTGCAAGTGGTAGTGGGAGTGGTGGGGGAGAACTGGAAAATGGGAGACGTTAATATAGTTGGGAGGTTTGGTAACAGACAACACGACCATGGTGACATTGCGCGTATGCGCGCGCGTGTATTTGGATTAGATTTTAGGATTAGATTTTAGGACCAGATTGCAACAGCTTTTTCTTTTGATCTTTTCTAATCTCAAATCCAATGTATACACGTTGCCCAACTATGTTTTTTAAGAAAATGCAAGATTTGGTAACTGTTTGTGACTCGTTTCTAATTATTATTTTTGTTTTTCATTGAATGAAAATATTCTGTGTTCATTATGAGAAATCAGTTTTCGTATATATAATTTAATTTGGGATTTTTAGCATTTGTGGGAAGTTTATGTTTGATATTGGTGGAAAAAAATCAATAGGGTGTATGGCTTTAGTTCCCATGTGATCATTGATGGGCAAACGAACAAAGTTGCATGTGCATGGATGGGCTCTTTGTGCTCCTTCTCATGTTGTGTATATGTAATAAAAGAAACTGCCGACAGATTTTAGTATCCTATTAGGCATGAAGAAAGGGGTCAATTTGATATTTGTTAGCGTTTCTTGTTTTGGTTGTTTTCTAAAAGGAAAAGTGAACGTATATATGCAATCGTGATAATAATTTACAACATGCAAGTCATAAATAAATATGGAAGATACGAGAACGCAACTTCTATGAATATTAAGAGTGCTAGGGATTAATTCAAAAAATGAAAGTGAAAGAATTCATTTTTAGAGAAAAAAATACAGGAATGTAGTTAATTTATAGTTTTTATCAATACCCAAAACATAAATGTCCACTATTAGGGTCCTTTTAGCATGTAAGATAAGACAAGATAAAAAGAAAAAATCTACATCAAATAGTTAATTTATAGTTTTTACCAGTACCCAAAACATAAATGTCCACTATTAGGGTCCATTTAGTATGTAAGATAAGGTAAGATAAAAATAAAAAATCTGCATCAAATAGTGTATTTTAGATATTTGATATTCTATATAGTAACTAGTAAAGCCCGTCTTATGTTATCTAGGTCTATTTCGAACTACGTGCTTTTCACTGCAGCTAAATATTTCGCATTGATTGTGTAACTCAAGCCTACCCATCGGACAGGGATGCCCACGGTTCCGAAACCGCCGGTTCCGGTTCCGAGGCATCCGGAACCGTAACCGAACCGTCAGGGGATTAGCCGGTTTCGGTTTGGAACCGAAAACCGCCGGTTCCGGTTCCGGTTCCAAACCGCCGGTTTTTTGGCGGTTTTCGGCGGTTCCGGTTCGGTTTGGCGGT
>JAYDZE010576889.1:0-11441 GCA_034509125.1 Monilaria moniliformis
TAGCATAAATCCCTATTATATAGGAATACCATATATATCGTCCAAATTAAATACCATATATGCCCTTTTCAATCAAAATAAATAAATAAATAAAATCCACATGGCATTATTGTAACAGTCTGATTTTAAAATCTAACGGCATATATTAGGTCTTAGTTCTGCATTAACATTAAGTTCGCATTTGAATGAAACTATATATATATATATATATATAATATTAAATATAAATTCGATTTTTTGGTTTTTTTCACTTTATAGTATATCCGAACCGAACCGAAAAACCGAAATTTACGAAAAATCAAAACCGAACCGAACAAAAATCCGAAAAAAACCGAACCAAATTATAAATTTCTGTTTAGTTTAATTTGGATATTCGGATTTCGGATATTTTGCTCACTCAAATTTTTAATAATGAAATTTGAGTGCATGAATGCACAATTACTTCAATACCTGAACGATCAATTCATGCATTTACGTATTGCTTCAGTTTGAAGTAATTGATGTATGAACAGTTCTACTTGTGCATGGAAAGTCAATTTCTTTACAATCTATACTTTTTATTTAAATTAAACATGATAGGCATACGTTATTTTTACTATAGCAAAATGAATATATCACTTTTTGAATCTACTTTTCTGCATCTTATTGAAGTAAATAGACTTCATACTTATTCTTTGAAAACGGTATATATCCTATTTTTAGTATTTTCATCATCACAAGAGTGAGAAAATCACCAAGGTCTAAAAAATAGATTTCAATAATGATAATAGTAACGGTTAGGGTGGGGGCACTGGGGGGTGGGGGGGTAAACGAGGGTTTATAATTGATTTTCCCCAACAAACATATACTAATTCTCTCTTAAATTAATTAACCAAAACAATAAAAGCAACCAAACAGCACCTACCATACGCGCGGGAAGATGCAGTTGATCCAAACTGAAATTTGAAAAACTTCACCTGTTAAACCCTCAATCATCAATCAATCCTCTTTTCTTCTCCTTCCTCTCACAAATTCCACCAAAATCCTCCAATCAATGGAATCTTGAGATCAGGATACCACAATGGACTATCCAGTTATGAAATCGCACTCCAAAAATCCCCCAAAATTCTACGGCTTCCACACTTTCGCAGAGCCCGGCTGCCCCACCACCCTCAGCGGCGCCTTCAGAGACAACATTCGCCTCTTCCTTCAACAATGCGCCGCCCTCGAGGGTTACGATATCGGCGGCATGCCGATTTGGCGCACATTTTTGGTCTACGAGAGTAAAGGCACGGTTTTCCCCATTTACACCGTAGAAGAAAAGGTAGAGGGTTCTGATCGGCCATTCTGCGATTACTGCCGCTGTATTGGTTAGTGCGAATTTGGAAACCATATTCTTTGTTCTCTTGAAAAATCTGAATTGAATTTGGAAATTTCTGTCAATTTCGTGTGTTTCTTGATTGCTTAATTTATCGTTCATGATTGCAGGATGGAGCCATCATTTCGTATCGAAGAGGAAATATCATCTGATAATTCCGGCAAATGACGAGTGGGATGATGCGATTGATGAGGGCGTTTTTGACCTGCAAACGCACCTCTTGCACGGTTTGATCCATTGCAACGGGTTCGGGCATTTGATTTGTATCAATGGGATTGAAGGGGGTTCCAAATTCATCTTTGGTAAAGAGATTATGGATCTATGGGATCGTATCTGTACGACTCTTAGTGTTAGGTAAGTTTAAATTCTTTAGTATGATTATTGATATGTCATGAGTTTTAAGCTGAATGGTTGAGAGGTGTTTTCAAGTTAAGTTGAGAAGGAACTATGATGATTTGTGTTTATTGTTCATTTATGTGATTGAAACTGAATGGAAGCAAATGGTTAAAACTATATAGTTGTACTGTTCGGTCAATCATCACAACATCTGATAGATTTTTTTAGGCGTGTATAAAGAATAATTTGGCTGTTGAATCGGCACAATTTATAGTTCACTTGTCTCTGCTTACGTGATAAGTTGAAGGCAGTATTCGTTTATGAATGTCTATTGACAAAATGATCAAACTAGGATGTATGTGCTATGATGAAGAGATGTTTGCAATGTTTACTGATTTGCATATAATATGAGATGAAATGTTAATGATTGAATCTCTTCCAAAAATGACAAGAATAGTATTCCAAGTGTAAGACTGAAATAGAAGTCAGACTTTGTTTGGATCTCTTCTGTGATATGTGATGAATGTAATCATTATGAATTCTTAGTTGGAAATGATTAGGATAAAACACCTCAAACTTGTAGGAAATTTAACAGAAAATGACTAGTTGCTCGTTTTTGTAGGCAAGTTACAGTGGAAGATTTGTCGAAGAAGCACAAAATGGAGCTCCGGTTACTTCATGGAGTTGCTTATGGTCACTCCTGGTTTGGTAAATGGGGGTATCGATTCTGCCATGGGAGTTTCGGTGTAAAGGAGCATAACTACGAAAGTGCCATTGATCTTCTCAGTTCCTTGGAGCTTGACAGAGTAATTCAAGATTTCAGTTTGTGAAGGCATGCTTTGATCTTAAACAGATGATTCAGTACTACAGAAACATGAGTGGCACCAATTTGGTTACAGTTAGAGACTTGTTCAGATTTTTGTTCACAGTGAAGTCAGCAACTCCAACTACACGATATTCCACAAGAGTTGCATCATGGCCTGAGAGAAGAAAGGTGATTGTCACAACCCATATCAGAAGATGTTCATCGAAATTTCCTACTAAGCTTGCTCTCGTGAACAGCTCCTTTAGAAAGGAGAAGCCCGCAAAGTGCAGAAAATTCTCCAATCTTGCTGCTAAGATGGATAGTAGATGGCCGGTTAGAAGGCTCGACTCTCGAGCACGTTGCAGAAGTCATAGCTGATGCCTTGAAGGAGAAACGAGCAGCAAAAAACACCGGGAGCAGTGGGATGACTAGGCAAGAGGCGCGTGATGCAGCACGCCTCCACATTGGTGATACGGGGTTGATAGATCACGTCCTCAAGGCGATGAACAATGTGATTGTCGGGGACCACCTTGTGCGTCGTTCAGTGAACAGATACACCAAGGTGCTCGAGTATACGATTCAAGATCTAAAGTGTGATGATGAGAAACAGTTCTACCCCTCAAAAGTTGAGAAGCCAGTTTGGACACGTTGTCTTGGTCCGGGGAGGAGCGTTTACAACAACATCGCCTATCTGTATAAGAATGTGTTGTTGGGCTATCCAGAGTGTGAATCTGTGGAATCTGCTGCTCAGATGATCCTTCACAGTAAGCACTTTGTGAAGGAGTTCCCTTTTAGGGATGATGATGCTGAGTCACTGACGTTCATTTGCATACTGATTTTGAGCTCGGTTGATCTCAAAACGGATCTCTCTTATGAATTCACAGCTATGGAGCATGTAAATGTTCCACTATACGCTACAGTTGGTGATCTCAAGATGGCGGTGGAGGATGCCTTTCGTGACACCTACTGCGTGTTGGATAGGTTGCAAGTGACAGAGATTTTGGAGCTTGAAGAAGTGGAAGACGAGGAAGTCCTGTTTGGGGTTGTTCAGTCTGGTATGGAGCTCCATGTGAAGGGCTGTGGAACGGACATGGAGAGTAGCTTGAGGTATGAAGGTGGGATAGAGAACTGGACTGTAAAATGCAAGTGTGGGGCGAGAGACGATGATGGGGAGAGGATGGTCGCCTGTGATATATGTGAGGCATGGCAGCATACGTACTGCTGTGGCATTGGAGAAGCTGAGGCCGTGCCACGGTTGTTTGTGTGTGAATCGTGCTGTACCTTACTTGTAACGAAGCAGAGACTGTGTGGCTTGACATACGACTACGAGCCATATGAAGGCTCCTTTGTTGAAGAGTCATTTGTCTGATGTTGGTTGTTGTTCTGTGACTTGTGTAGAGTTTTATGTACATGTGCAATTTTAGAATCTCTACACTGTAAATTCTACAATACATTCTAGAGGCTGAAAATTTTAACTTGTAAATCAGAGACGTTGTGATTGATCATATAATTTTGAGCATTTTATGAGGTGTAATAAACAAGAAAGTTAACAGAAAAATGAAGTATGACAACATTTTCTAATCATGAAACTGTGTTGTTTACAAAGAATTGAATGAATTCTACAAAACTGTTGTTTGTATCTGTATGTTCTGCACAAAAAAAGATTAGAAAAAATTAGTTTGACCTTTTGATATACTTGAATCCCATGGAGGAATCAAAGCAATCCAACTTATCTCTATACAGATTCATTAGTTTGAGCAAATCAGTCACTTTGTCCTTAATTCTTTCCCCACTCCCAATTTGAAGCACAACCAAGAGCTTCTGAAAAGCACCAAGGTGCACTGCCTCAACCAGGGCACTCTCATTCTCTCCGAAGCAGAGCTTCCAAAGAGTGGAGATGGCGAGCTCTGTTGCGACATCTGAGACGCGCAGAATCTTCTTCACGAGCAACGGGACTGTCAGTGCATTCTCGTTGGCGCTCTCCCTCCCTTGCTTCAAATTGCAGATGGTGTCCATCACACCCAAAGCCTTTTCACAAACACTTTTGTCACCATCAACAAGGATTTCGAGAATCAATGGGATCAGCCCCATTTGGATTAATCTCAATGCAGTCTTTTCACCCTTCTCTGCAGAGGAAATCATGTAGTTGATCACCACCAAACTTGCCTTAGTGGCCTTGGGGCAAATGGGCACTTTCACAATCTGAAACAGAGCTTCCTCTACACCTTCAATCCCCATTAGGCCATCAAGACACCCTTGATCCGCAGAGATGAGCTCTCGCAACACACAGACTGCGTTCTGCCTCGACGAGAGATCGTCCTCGGCCTTCAACAACCGCGCCATGCATCGCAGAGAAACCGCCGATTTCAACCTCGAAATTCCGTCCTGATCGGCCGGAAACGTCCACGTCAGCGCGGATAAGATCTCTTTGATTACGTTTTCATTCTCTTCGGCTGAAAAACGCGCCAAGGACTCGAACGATTCGGCTAGCGACGATCCGAAGCCGTTCGCCGCTATGCATCGCTTGTTGTGCTCGCTCTCCTTAGCGGAGTTCCTCGTCTTCACCAGCAGCTCCTGTAACTTTCTGGCGTCGCCACAGCGCGCCGCCGCCTCCATTCTCGCGCAGATCTCGGAGACCTCGTAGCGGCTGATCGGGATCCGCGGGGTGGGGATCCGCTCCACGCCGTAGGACTTGTTCGCGACGCACCAGTCCTGGATCATCTTCCTGATCGAGTGGTTGGGGATTTGATCAAAATTTCGCAGCACCTGGTTCGTGACGGGGCACGTGACCTTCCCGGCGTCGATCCATTTCTCGATGCTGTCTCGGTCATAGGTGATCCCCGTTGACAGCGTCACCGGATCCTTCATCAAATCGAGCGAGATCGGACACCGGAAATGGCTGGGGATCGTGAGCTCAATTTCCTGGCCGATGGCCTTCGCCGCCGCGATCTTCCCCCTCCTCCGCCTCCATGAAAAAGTCATTCTGTAATGCAGTAGTATAAGGCAATGTATGTATAGATCGTTTTAGAGATTTGTTTGTTGATGTTTTCCTTTTAATTGTTGATATTGGAAATGTTGGTTGCACTATCTATATATATGTGTGTGAGTGATTATGTGAGGTGGGGTGGGAGGGGTGGTCAAAGGGGACATAAGTGGAGGGAGTTAGGGGGATTTTTTGGACTACAGGAATTGAGAGAATATTTCAAAATGGTAGGAATTAAAGAATTGAATATTTGACCGTTGAAAATTTGAATATTGTGATTTGTTTTGCTAAGTCGGCTGGGGGTTTGACTCTCTGACCGGGTAGTCGGTGCTGACCGGATTGCAACCCTTGGATTAACGGGTTTGATATATGGTTGGTCATCCGTGTTTGTTTAATTCCCCACGCTAATGTGTGAGGAAATATTTTTATTTCACCTAATCTATAAAGTATTAATTGGGAAATCGCTGTCAATATTATACTAGTTGATTATAATAATTAATTAATCATCTCCCAATTTTATTTTTACTACTAATCATAGATGAGTCTAACATCATATATAATTGATTACCATTTCGAATCGTAACGTATGTAATCATGGTCATGGTTTGAGAAACATGTAAGCTAATCCAATACTTAATCATCTAAATAAGGAACTCTAATTAAGTGGCCAATCTAATTGAAACTAAGGTTAGTTTCCCCCATATTCTTATTATGGCAAACAGATTTTAAGTCACCTCATTTTTCCAAATTTATTCCAGCCGCAATACCTATACTGCTTAGTTTTCAATGTTTTTTTATAATAAATACGATTATAATTAATTCAATAACTCTCTTATGTAAAAGCGTTACACGGATGTTTCTTTCTTTGTGTCTGTTAAATATTAGTAACATTTAGATCACAATATTGTTTATCAGATAGGTCGAACCCGGAAACTACACAATTTTCTTTAATTCGGATATTATGGTGTATAATAATGTTATATCAATTTGATATTTACAGCAAAAAAAATGTAATATGGATGATGAGATCAAATACAAGACCACAGATTATGTGTTGTTATAGAGATTCTTAATGACTTTAGATTCCTTATCTTTAGTCACATACCAATCGTAAATTATTTTATTACCACAATAACATACATATAAATATAAATATAAATCAAAGATGAATGTGTGTATAGTCGTAGTCCAATAAGATGGTCCACAATCTGAACTGTATTTGTGTAAGCATACTTCAATTGACAGCTGATATAGAGCTGTATAATTTAGTGAAACAATTTGTAACACCATGTGAGCCAGGCGACAACATTCACATGTTGCTTTCCTAACCCAACTTGTTAGCTTAAAACCCCAAGCATCTCTCCTCACACGTCTCTCTCTCCCTCCCTCCCCAAGCATCTCCCTCTCTCTCTCTCTATCTCTCTCTCCCTTACAAATAGAGTGCTCTTTTGATTGAGAAACGAATCAATGTCGGAGTTTCAATTATGTAGGATCCATCAATTTACAAATGTAAGTCCCAGAACTTAGATACTTCCAAAAAAGAGTTCCAAAATTTATGGATTCGTTCCAATAAATAACACATCAGACTGAAACATGACGAAGGCTGGAATTAGAAATGGCTCTATTCCAAAACTAGCTTCATCTCCACCAAGAAAGAGCTAAGATAGCTCTATGGAGAGATCAAATAATAAACACATAAAATACAGCAAAGCTACAAGCAACAAAAACTAGAATTTCAGAGTGCTTTCACTGCCACTGCTGAATCTTCAACACTTAAAAAATGAAATAATCTTCACATGCAAATAAATTTTATAAAAAAAAAAAACAAATGGTAACAGACACAACTAAGTTATACTGAGGGGGAAGGAGCACAGAATAAACATGTAAAATTAGTTGCAACAACAAACAAAACGACATCGTATCTCAATCTTCTTGATCACCTGCCATCAGAAGACGTGAAAGACTCGGCAAATCCGAACGGTCGTGTCGGGATGCTCGTCTGCGTGTTGTCCAAGCTCGGAAGATAGGACGAGGACGACGAGTCCATGTGGCTCGTTGTGCCTTCGAACGCCTGCCACTTCTTGAGCGCCTGAGGCAGCGACATCTCAAGATCAATGCCATACATGTCCTCAGAGCTCTGATCCGTCGGCTTCCACTGCTCCACCAGGGACGAGAGCACGTTCACAGCATGGCCCATGTCAGGCCTCTGGTATGGCTCCCTCGCGCAGCAGTGGCCAGCCAGCTCAGCAACGGTGCTGATGTTGGCCACGGTCTCTTCATCAATGTCGATGGTCGGATCAATGGCCTTACGGAAGGTGTCCTTGTTGAGGTGCATTCTTCTGAACCACGTCACAAGGTGCATGCTCTCCTCCGGCTGGCTCTCATCGAGTGCTTTCCTTCCCGTGATCATCTCCATCAAGATCACACCGAAGCTGAAGACATCGACTTTGGTTGTCACTCTACCCGTAACTGTAGATACCATACAATAAGCGCGTGTTAGTACTATCGTTAGAAGCATTCACAAGTTGAAAACAAACAACATTATGAGATCTATTGAGTTATGGAGCCTGAAAGCACTGAGCATCCGGCCACGCTAGTCTGAATTTTTAAGGCCCCTTTTCTTTTAGTAAAGGGGCAGAATCTTAATTGGGGCTAGATTAAGGCTATTGTTTTGTAATTGCTTTGTGTTTAATCATATAGACACATGGAACAACTGTTGAAGTATATACATGTTGGATGCCTAACAACTAATCATATCAAATGATCAAGTCTAACTACTTATCAAAGTTTTACTTAGCATTGATTGAAACAATACTGATGATATTAGATGTTGTGCTCAGATCAATCAGAAAAGCAAGTGAATCAGCATAATATTGTAGTTGAGGAGATAGTTATACCCGCATATTCCGGTGCTAGGTACCCGAATGTTCCAGCTATTCTTGTCTCAATGGAGGCTTTCCCTTCTGGGGCAAGGCGCACGAGGCCAAAATCCGCAACCTTGGCCCTCATATCATCTCCAAGAAGAATATTGGAAGGTTTGAGGTCCCTGTGTATGAAGCTTTGGTGAGCTAATCCATGGAGATATTCTACGCCCCGAGCAACATCCAAGGCTATTGTCAACCTCCTCTTCCATTCCAACGGCTGCAAGCCCTCCTCGCCCCAGCTGAAAAGATGGCTGCTCAGAGGCCCTTGGGGCATGTACTCGTACACGAGGAGCTTCTCATTTCCATCAAGACAGTAACCAAGAAGCGCAACTAGATGCCTATGTCGAACCTTTGTTAGGACAGCAATCTCAGACTTGAACTCAGCAATCCCTTTCCCTGCAATGACTCCACACTCCATTCTCTTCACTGCAATCTTGGTTCCATCATGCAGCTCGCCTTTATAGACCGTACCAAAACCTCCCCGGCCTAGTATGTTCTCTTCGCTGAAATTATTAGTCACGCTTCTCAACACTTGGATAGAGATCACCATGTTTCCAGCCTCGACCATCTGAATGTCGTTAGTCTCACTGGCTGAGATGGTATGTGCTTCACTCACGGCACCCACGCTAACACTTGACCCTGCAACCGTGATCTTCACACTTTCATTGTCTGATCCAGAATGCCGAGGATGGACCACCATAGCATTCGGGCTTTGCACTCTGCTGAAATGCTTCTGCTTGCTCTTGTACAAACAGAGAGCAGCTACCCCAATCAAACAAAGCACAAACAAACCTCCGACTACAGAAAACACAACAACTCCAACAATGCTTTTAGACTTCCCATCATTCTTCCGCGGATCATTATTCGAGCCAGGACCAGCAGCGCCTGCAGAAGATCCACCCGAGGCGCCCGGATCAACCCTATCCTTCCCAATATCAGGATTGCCATTGGTTTTCACAATCATGTTACTTCTGAAAGAGGGAACTTTCCCATAAATATGGTTATTCGACACGTCCAACTCAGCAAGCGCAGGCAGAGAGGCAAGCTCCTCAGGAATGATCCCAGTAAGATTATTGTTGGCAAGAACCAGCCTCTGCAGAGACTTAAGTGAAGCAAAAGCAGGAGAAATAGTCCCTGCAAGCCCCACGTTCTCAAAGTTAACTATGGTGATATTTCCTTTGTTGCAATTGATCCCAAACCAATCAACACATGGATCATTCCCCTTCCAATTCTCAGCAAACTTTCTAGGGTAATCCATCAACTTCACAATTGAGAGCAATACATCAACTCTAGGATCACAATCGCCAGGCTGAGGCAAGCAGAAACTATTAGTACCCGAAGTCATGTCAACCGCAACAGAATCCTTAAACTCAGGCATTGGCCCTTGAAACAAATTATTTGTCATCTTAACAGCTTTTAAAGATTCAAGATTCACCAAAGACACAGGAACAGGCCCAGTAAACGAATTATCCCTCAAACTCAACGTCTCCAAATTCTTCAACTCCGAAAACTCAGGCAATGGACCTGAGAATCCATTCCCATGCAACCAAACCTCTTTCAAGAATGTCATATTCTGCATCACATCAACCCTCCCACTAAGCTTCTGCCCATTCAGCCACAGGGACTCAATCTGAGAGCCCGAAAACGACGCCGGCAGCTCGCCCTCCAAGTTATTAAGAGCCAAATGCAGATTAATCAAGCCAGGAAACGCATCTGGGCCGAAAAAGGATGGGATTTTTCCACTAATATTGGCGGAATTAGCCGAGAAATTGGTCAGTGTCGAAGCATTTCTCAGGCTATCAGGAATTTCCCAAGCAGAAAACGGGTTGTTATCAATCTCAACAGATAGCAAAGAAGACATGCCCTCAAAGAAATCAGCAGGAATCGATGTGAACTGATTGTTGCTAAGCATTAGAACTTGCAAAGAGTTCAATCCTTTCAAAGATGGCAAAGGGCCAGAGATATTGTTCCATTGCAGCTCTAAACGCTCGAGTTCAGCCAAGGCAGAGAGTTCTTGAGGGAGCGTACCTGCAAGATTTTGGTGCCCGATTTGAATACGTTTCACCCGGTTCTCGGCGCAGACGACCCGGTCCCACTTACACGGATCCGGGTCGGACCAGGAGAGCTGATCCGGTGATGGGTTTAGGCTTTTCTTGAGCGCAAGCATGGCCGCTGCATCGTCTGAGGTGGGCTGCGATTTCACAGAGAGAAATGCGGATAACAGCAGCAGGCCATGTAAGAAAGATTCCAAAGACTGAATCTTTAGCCCTGAACTGGGCTTCATTTCAATGAAATCTGCAGAAACTAAGGGTGTCTGAGGCTTTCTTTGTCAATGGCGAAAGATGAAAAAAAAAAGGGGAGATTTTTTTCTTTGGAGAGAGAAAGGGAGAGAGGAATATGCCTAACCAGATTTAGCAAAAGCTCACTGCGATTTTTTTCTGGTGGGTTTTGGTGAGGACCATTGGATTCGAAAAGGGACGAAAACTGAAGTGTAAAGCAAATGCAAAATGCAAAGAAATTGGCATAGAGAAAGGAGCTGGAGCACATGCAAAGGTGTCCCCACAATTTGCACATAATTTTGTGAATAAAGATGACAGACTTTGAAAGCTGTATAATAAGTGGATGATTCGTTGGAACATGGGCCAAACCCAAACACTCTGCTGCCCTTTTTAGAGAGAGAGAAGATAGATAAAGAGACAAACTGTGTGTCTGTCCCTAATGTACATCTAATTAATGTATAAATACACTGTCTCTTGTATATATACAAGTAATGTAAAAATAAAATGTTACGTGTAACATAAGGGGGCGTTTGGTACACATGTTATGATAGCTTATGTTATGATAAAACTTATGATAAATTATCACATCAAGTCACGATTGTGTTGTCTATTTTGTTGTTTGGTTGAGCATGATGTAATATGGGATAACTAAACTATCCTTTGGTACATAAGTTTGTGTCCATGATTAAAAAGTGTGTTGGCTAAATTGCCCTCATCCAAATAAGTTAATGTTGGCAGGAGCAGGGTGATTAATTAT
>JAYDZE010576900.1:0-11438 GCA_034509125.1 Monilaria moniliformis
TACTAGGCTGCAAGTAATAATAAGATAATTATTCAAAGAACTGAGAAACTCATGTGCTATCCATTTTAGCACTTAAGCTATGGCAATTCACTAGTTACAGCCATCTTGTCATCTACATTAATTTTCATCAAGTCTCAAGCAATAAAAGCTTTACTCCAATTTAGTCCTCAATTCATGCATAAACATTCTAAAAAGAGGGTAGTTAGTTTCTTCAATACTCCAACAGAAATCTTCAGATTAAGCTACAGTCATTGTAAACTATGATCAACAGTGACAATTAGTCTTGTTTCTTCTTAGGAATCTACATATTGAAGAACAATTGAATTTCTACTTGCAAATGATTATATCTATTTCAGTTGACAATAGCCATTATTCCTCTGACAGGAAGCTTAAACAACAGCTATACACACATCAGAAAGTCTCAATATGGCATTTGCTGACATCCATTTCCCCAATTTTAAACAAACAAGGACTTGTAATTTGATTGATTGGATGCTGGATTAATCACATTCCACCTCTTTAGATCGGATATAGATGATTCAAACCAGTCCAATAAACTAAATGAGGCCTACGTGGACTTTTTGGCATCGCCAACCTCGGGAACATGTATTGGTTTCTCAAATCCATCGCAGAAATTATTTACTTGATGAATTTCATTCACAAAACCACTACGGAAAAAAAAAAAACAGATGACTGGTGGGGGAAAAAATTAGGGCAAAAAGTAGAACATAGTGAAGTCTGAACGGAGAGAAAGCAACGAAGATTACTGTCAGCGAATTCAGATGCAATGGAAGCTTGACCACTTTGAGCACTGAAAGCCGACGCTGCCAACAATCCCATCGAAGACATCATCAACTGTCTCCGATCAATCAGATAACTCTCTGTGCGCTCCAAGCTTCCACTCTCGTCTTCAAGGATTTGCACAAACAACAAAGGAAAAATTGTAATGAATTGGACCTAAAATAAATGAGGATAAATTGATGCTCATATAACTCAGCATAAAAGGGAGAACTGGGGAAGAAAATTAGAAGAAAAGAAATGGTAAATGAACTAACCGAAAGAGCTTGATGAGTCGGAAAGACTCCGACAAACAATGTGCAGGCTCGAGAGTGGCAGTTTCGGCGGACGTGCGGCGGATGAGTTAGCCGGAATATGCCAACGGAGAGATCCGACGGCTGATATCGAGGCCATCATTTTCAGAGAGAAATTTCTAGTGGAGTTGGCAAAGTTTCGCGGGAAGATAACGGCCTCAGATTTTCCCTTTCCCGATTAATTACTCAAATGCCTATTCTACCCTTTCTTTCAAATTATACTATATATGCGTACTACACTACACTACACTGAACACACATTTTTTCGATTTTGTTATTTACAAGTATTTTAGAATTTTTCAATTCTTTTAATTAGTCTATTTTCTGTGCTCCATTTCATATTAAAATATATTTTTTTTGGATTAATTATAGTTTATAGTCTAAATTTTTACTATTTTTTAGTTTATAGTTTTAAATTTGATTTATTTTTGTATAATATGAAATTTCAACTTTTTTCAATAATAACTTCAACTTTGATTTGTTTTTCGTATAGTCAAAACTTTCAATTTATAGCCTTAATTTTGAAAAAAATTCAACTATAGGCAAGTAAAAAAAATCAACGCTAATAGTGTGACTCGGATGAAAAGTAAAATGAGGTGGATTTTCAATTTTCACCTCATTAGAAAACAACACGTTCAAGTCCATATTATTAAATAAAAGTGTCGTCAGCTTGTATATGGTTCAAACATTTCACGGTTGAGAATTCTAGGATTTTTCCATCAATGATGGCTTTCGTTCATTCTAATATGAAGAACAAATCAATCATCATTTTAATTGAAGAGGAGTGAAATGAAGCAGTATTTAGATTGTGATTTTTTTTTACAATAAACATAAACAACGTGATTTTTTTTAGATGAAAATAAAAATTCTAACTCATTTTATTTATCATATCTCTCACACTTTTGGCATCGAGTAAATGTTAATTGGACTATAATTGAAAATGTTCTCAACAGACTATACAAAAATTAATAAAAGTTGAGGCTATAAACTGAAATTGGCAGTTCATGCGTAATAAATTGAAGTTAAGGTTACAAACTGAAAAAAGTTGAAAGTTCAGGCTACACAAAAAATAAATCAAAGTCAAAGTTATAAATTAAAAAATACTGAAAGTTCAAAATATAGACCATAATTAATCTACAAAGTGTTTCGTGCATTGTCTTAAAAGAGAAATATTTCTTACAGCTTAGGGCGTCCACAACCCACATCCCTAAGCTATCCCTTAATTATCCTTTATTTGTGACACACACCACTTTTTATTTCATCCAATATTCAAGAGTTAACACCCACAAGGGCACAACTCAATCCTTTATTCATCCATTTACTTCTACTATTCATAGATCTCATCTCTTATTTTTTTAATCTTTTCTTATTTCATATATGTATTATATATTCTAATTAAATTGAATATTCACTTTAATTAAAAAATACCAATTATATTAAAATAAAAAAATTAAATAATTTAAATTCTAAAATTACATATAATTTGCAACTGTGAATATTTATACATCCTAATTAAATTCATACGCGAATTAAATTCATTAAAATTTTAAATTCAATTAAATATGTACGCAAATTAAATTTAATTAAAATTTTAAATTCAATTAACTTCATTAAAATTTTAAATTCATATACTAACTAAGTTGATATGCTAATAAAATTTTAAATATAATTTATTTTAATTTTAATTTTTAATTTTTAAAAAAGAAAAGCCAAAAAAGAGAAGAAAGAAAGTGAAATTAAAAAAAACAAAACAAAACAAAACAAAAAAAAGAGGTGAAAATTTAAAAAGGTAGCGCTAGGTTTTGAACCCACAACCGTCTACTTCCAAAACACCCATTTTCCACTAGGCTAGGCCTTAATTTTATAATTAAATCAACACATTTAATATATATACATATATAGAAAAATGAAAAAAATATATATAAAAACCTGGCACAAATGTTGCCCGCTCGCACGTCCAGCGAGTGGGCAATACGGCGAACTGTGATTGGAGGAAAAAAAGGAAGGCGAGCTAGCTCGCTGTTCTCCCTCTTTTCCTCTCTTGCGCGCTGCCCATCCCACCCCCACCTACAATGCATTCCTCTGCTAGCTCATCTCGCCGGAATGCGCCAGCACCACGTTGCAGATGGGCTTACAATTGAAAAGAAGACAATACCTTATCACAAAAAATTATGTGAAATTATTTCACTATTCAATGTTTATAAAACTATATACTATTTGAATTTAGATTAGCATTTGCTGGCATATTTATGATTCCATTGATGTTTGAATTTAGGTGTAAAAATAAGATCTTGATTTATGAAATAATGTCACACAAAATTTATCATATCTTATATTCCCACCGTTCCAAATCAATAATCTTTAAGATCCAAACAAAGATGTTAAGAAAATAGTATTTTATAATAACACAGTAGAAAAGAGAAGATAATTTTTATCGAGAGTATATTTATCCAAAAAGTATAAGAGAGAAAGCTTAGTTTCAATTAATAAGAAGAGAGTGAGATAATAAATGGGTCATAATGACATAGAATGTAAATAATGAGTTGTGTTGGAATATTGATCATGTAATAAATTTTTATTTTAAATACTAATCTATTGAAATGAGATGTTCAAATAAAAAAATGACATATTAATTTGGTATGGAGGAAGTTTATCTTTTAAAAAATGATTAATGAATATTACACAAGCATTAAGCATATGTAATCCTCAATATTCTTTTAGGCGAAACTCGGATTTGCAGATCTGATAGTACAATTTGAAGAGTTGATTAGTAATTTGTAATTCTTTCCACAAGATTTTGACAAAAAAATTCATCTCTAACTTTTTTGAAGTATAGTTTGCCCAACATGTAACATTTATCATTTAAATAAATTACCCGCAAATTACAAATTAACCCTTCTATCTCTCTCTCTCTCTCTCAACATGTAACATTTATCATTCAAATAAATTACCCGCAAATTACAAATTAACCCTTCTCTCTCTCTCTCTCTCTCACACACACACACACACACACACACACACACACACACATACTGACACAGTAACCCATGCTGACATTGAGTCGCACAATTAACCAAATAACCATTCAGATTGACATATTTAGAAGGGAATCGACACAGGTCTTTTTGGGTATATAGTCTTCAGTTCCGTATTACTAGGAAATACGAATATTAATTTTATCTTAGGTAGATAGATAGATGCATTCTGAGTGTATAAATATAATATTCTACTATAGGTAGATGCATTCTGAGTGTATATCTAGGCATCCTATGCAATTCGGCACATCTTTTGCCATAGAAAAACCGTTCCAAACAAAGCAGCAGCTTCAGAAATGTATCCAACAAAACTTGATCATACACCAAAATATTCTTATTGTCTTACAGATACTCTCACTCATCCAGTGGCTTCTTAATTCGAGCAATCAAAAGAGCTTACAGGCGGACTAGCTTCAGCGAATTCGCCTTCTCTTGCAGGCTGTCGAGCAAGCTATCAAAGCTCTTCTTGAACGAGTCCACTCCTTCCAGCTCCAGTTGTGACCCAACGTAACCCCAGTCGATTCCCAACTTCTCCAGAGCGCTGTAAATGCCTTCAGCTTCAGACACATTTGAGTCGATGGTCCTTGAAACAGTCCCATGATCGATGAATGCTAGGAGTGCTTGATCAGGCATGGTCGAAACCTATAGATACACGCAGAAATTAGATACGGATGGCAAAAGTCAAGGTCACGAAGAAGACAAAGCTTTTCCCCTGGACCACTAATAGAGGATAAGATGGCTCACTGTATCAGGTCCGACAAGAGGAGCCACATATAGAGTGTCTGGATAAGCTGGATTCTTCACGCTGGTTGAGGCCCATAGAAGCCTTTGCTTCTTAGCTCCTTTCTTCACCAGCGCCTCCCATCTTGGCCCCGAGAATTTCTTCTGGTACAGCTGGAAAGCCAGAGCTGCCTGAGCATTTGCAGCCTGTTGAACAAAATAAGATTACAATCAAAATTAACTCTGGCCTGAATTTTTGCCCGGTGCACTATTAGAGGTTTCTCGTATATATATCTGAACTACCTTCCCCCGGAGATCAAGTGCTTCCGGTGTCCCAATCTTCTCAAGCATCTTGTCAACAAGGGAGTCCACTCGACTAACAAAGAAAGAAGCGACACTTGTGACTCGGGAGAGGTCACTGAGCCCAGATGCTTCAAGGCCATCGAGGTAAGCATCAATAACTGCTTCATATCTAGCTAGAGAGAAAATAAGCTGCACATATCCATAATATCATTATCAGTATCGACAGTTCACAAATGAAAATGGAAGTTTACTTTGAAAAGATGGCCCCCAATATGTGCTGTTGCATATATGTTTAGGCAATTCTTAGCATTAAAAACACCACAAAAACTACAGATAGCATCATTGCATAAGAGGCTGAAACGTCTTGCTAGACACGGCAAGATTAACTATAAACCTCATAACGCTCACTGTTGCCCAAAATATTACCAATTCAAGATCATTAGTCCTTGAAAGAATGTAATAATCAACTCACCGTAACATTAACACTTATTCCGTTCGCAATAACTTCCTTAATTGAAGGAATGCATGCAGCTGTAGCAGGAATCTTTATGTAGACATTACGACGATTAACCCATTGATGAAGCCATTTTGCAGCCTCTACTGTATTCTCAGTATCCTCTGCAAGTAGGGGTGAAACTTCAACAGAGACATATCCATCTCCACCATCTGTATCATCGTAGATCGACTCAAAAAGCTTGCATGCATCTTGGATATCTTTCACGACCAGCTCCCAGTAAGAAGTTTCGATGTCTATTCCAGATTGTACTAGTTTCCTGTAGTTATATTGGAATATAAATTGAAATGAGGAGAAGCCATTCAGGTATCATTCTCAAACTAAAAGTCCATGGCAGTTTCATTGCCAGTGAATCAAGATGAAAACTTTATAGGCCCAAATAACAAAGAAAGAATAAGTTTTTGAATGAATATAAAAAAATGCAGGATTAGGTGAAGGGGCCTAACAATAACAAGGATAGAACAACTGCCACAAGTAAAGTCAGTACCAAATTATCATTTATTTACAATAAATCAACTTCACATAGTGCCTTCAGCAACCTAAAATAGAATTAAGCTTAAACATTATCACATAAGCCTCAAATAAACTCAATTTGCTCTGCTGGTATCTTGGCACACTAATAACAAGTACAGAAGAAAAGATTTTTCAAGGATCAGCTACACAATATTCGAGACATTTGAAGCAACTCCAACATATTCACAGGATCATTATTTGAAAACAAATCCAATCATGTCTTACTTGAACTGATCATTGTATGCACTCGAAGTTGAAATTGCTTTCTGGAAAATCTGCAATTAGACACACTAGATGATTAAAAGAAGCCAAAAAAAGGGATTGCTCTTTGTAGTAAACATATCATTATAATCATTTTATGTATAGATTAGATCATGAGAGAATTTAAATAAATAAGGATGATACATTAATTTATATCCCTTGCATTGATGAAGAGAGGGGGCAATTTACCGCTGGGTTGCTCGTTACCCCTCGAACACCACTCTCGATCAACGGGATAAGATCAGTAACTGGACGGCATAGATTATCGTACCACGGGCTCTGCCCTTCCTTCTCATAAAGATCATGGAGTGTGGTTCTCTTCACACTATTCCCATTTCCATCAACTTGAGAGCATCTCACACTGCCCAAATAAAAAAATCAACCAGATTCATCAATCGACTAACAAAATCAGCCAAGTTCTTTCATCTCCGCGAAACATATAACACAAAAAAAAAAACGAATCTTTACGAAGACAATAAAAATAGAAAAAATATTCCCACTCAACACCAACACGAGAGAGAGAGAGGGGGAGAGGAGAAATAAGTTGAAGACGAATATGTATACTTACACCAATGAACCGGTCATTCTTTGGCCAGCGCGCACACTCAGCTTGGAGGATGAAATGGATTTCTCGAAAATGACGATTCTTTTGCGAGGATCAACAACACAGCACATAGGCTGTTGCTGGTGCTGCGAAGATCTGCTGAAGCTAGTTGCAGAATTAGCCAAAGCTGAGGCGGAGAGCTTGGAAATGGAAGCCATGGCTGATTGATTCAGATTGCCGGTGAAGGAAATATGTAAGTAAAGAAAATAATAAAGCGATAGAAATGAAGGTGGAAGAGACGTTTAATTTTGGGGATTAGGGCTAATTTTAATTAAAACAATGAAAAAGCTAAGTAAAGGGCAAATTTGGGAAGTCGGTGTGATTATAGGACTTTGGATTATCTAATCTAATGCAACATAAAAATAGAAAAAATATGATGTAATCCAGATTTTCCTCTATTTAATTGCCAACTAATCAAAATAATTATTAAGCTAATATTATTGACCTACCCACCATAATCACGTGACTGTATGTTGCCGTTGCATGATTGCATCAATTTTTTCATACCCACCCTTCTCCTTACCTACTGATGATTTAAGATGTTCAATTTGAACTTCAAGTTAATATGTTTAAATTTTTACTTACTCGTTCTCGTAAAAATACACACAAATTTTTGGGTACGGATTTATAATAAAATAGTCAAAATATTATTATAATAATTTATAATGAGATAGTGCAGGAAAAAATATAGAAAAATAGACATATTTTGTTGAAATCCATTGAAAAGGAAAGTACACATTTTTATATAAAACTACTTTTCTTTGGTTTCGAGATATGTGCCTTCTTTACTTGAATATTCAGAGGACTAACTAATAAATGTTTTATAATCTTTTCTTTCATCAAAAATTGATTTTATTGAACCAATCAATAGATTGTCACTATATTCCATGAACTTAGCTTGTCGGGGTAGCCCAAACTGTGGGAGGTTAGATTTTCGAAATGCATTAATTAACATTTGAAAATATTGAAAAATTATTTATTTTTACTTTTAATTACTGTAATCCTGAAAATAAAAAACAAATTGAGAATGCTAATTACGATTAAGCATCTAAGTTATTCTTTATTTTCTAAGATGTAAAAGAACTCCTGAGCTCTTGGGAAAACGCTTAGCCAAACGCCCTGCCTCATTCCAGTTACTATGCTAATAATCCAATGAATCGGATTTCATTCAAGAATCTCACCAGATTCTTTAAAGTAGCATGTAATCACTACCATCATCCTCTTCAAAGTTACATTCTTCAACTCACATACACAAAAATTAGTAATTCCTGCATCAATCATGCACAGACAAAACCAGAAACAAAAATTAGGATCTTGACAGACCATTACTTTCTGGGGGAGAAAGAAACTCAAGCCGATCGCATCTTCACCAAGGCTTGAGGTCCCCAACTGGTCCTGCAGTCCAGTTCAAAACCTTCTCGTCAGGCTTCAAGTATATTCTCTTGTCATGAGGCAGCTTCCGGGCCAACCCGTTTAAGATTTGGTGGAAAGCATCTCCCGATTGTGCTGGCTGAGGGAACAACATCGCCTGTTTCATGGAAGGATTGGCGAGTAGCCTCTGCTTCCTTAGAATTACATCAGCCGGGATGGATGTGAGGATAGTGTCCAAGTAGGGGACATCCTTCTCTGCTACGAACACACCTATTTCCTCCCATGGAATAGCATCTGCAAATGGCAGCACTATGTCGTCTGCTATGATCACTGGAATGCAACCAAAGATCACAGCTTCCACAAGTCTGGGGCTCCATGGAGCCCAACCCAGAGGGCATAAACAGAATACGGCCCGCTGCATGTCTTCGTAGTATGTAGTTGGGTGGTCTGTGGAGATATCGAACAGTGGATTATTCTTGAAGTTCTCCCACATGGATGCCCGGGCGCCTCTGTGCGAGAATCAAGAATTTATGCCATCAGCTTTTAATGTATTAGAATGAACCATATTGCAGATCAGTATGAGATGTGAGACAGTGTGTTAAAGATGCTCAAACACGACAGCAATGTTGAAACATACCTCGCGTAGTAACCACCTTCAGGGTCGTTGTTTACATCATAGAACAAACCACGGAAATAGACGAAGATGGATCTTGGTGTGTCGGGGGGAATCAAGTGGGACATAATTTTCTCTGGAGGCGCATATGGAGGTATTGTTATCGAACCTTCATTTAAGCAGACATGATTTCGTTGTCCAAAAGTTTGAACCAAGGTAGAACGTTGAAGCAACGGAAGGATCCCTCTTTTTATAGCTTTCTCTTCCTACAATTGGAAAAAGACATTGGAATATCATGTAGTGCCCTCAGTAAGCAAGGATCTACGAAAGGTTCATAATTGTAATGTTGTGAAAATTTCACATACAATGCTAATTTTATGTGCTCACTCACTAAATAGCCTTTTCGAAAAAGATCAGAGAATAATCAACTAATGCAGAATGAATATTTTAGTTGGTTCTCAGTCAAGAGTTCAATTCCGTTGAGATGAAAAAGCAGGATACACTTACTTGATAATGAAAGCAGGCACCAAAATCATGGGGAACAAGAAAGAAATGATCGGCTCCTTCAGTTCGATTCCAGTAAGGCCATCTAGCCGAGATGAGCTGTATCGCACTCCTCATCATTCTTGGAGATTTGAAAGGCAGTGGCAATCCATTGGGTGCGAGGTCACAAGTTGAGTAAACAGGTGTGTAGAACCAATCTGCTTCATTGGGATTCAGAGTTCGAACAGCGCTGGTTAAGAGAAACTGGTGCATAAATATCTCAGCAGCAAACATGTGCGTAAGACAACGCGGATCTTTCTGCAGGATCTTCTTGTTGTATTTGCTCGGAAGCTCGTATATATAAACTTTCAATCTTCCCACAGGATTATCATCAAGAACATCACCAGCACTTCCTACATATATACATATTGACAAGATCACCAAACATGTTTCCACATAAATTTTTCTACACTGTGAAAGTAAGTTTATGGATTTGAGGGAGTGGATGCTTGATTATATCAAATAAATAATTTTAAAAAATGAATTAAAATAATATGAAAGCATACATAGTTAAGACTTCCCAAACACAATGATAAGCTTAAAGATACTTTCTCCTGACACCATGTTGCTGAGCATTAAATGCCATTTCCCCAAACCCTAATTTTTCCCCCAAATCTGGATTGTATAGATTAGCAATACGTTCCTTCCGATTAACCGCTACAGAAACACACAACAAACAGTAGCATCTCGTTTTGAATTTGATTGCAGATCACCAAACTTATACAAGCTCAACATTGTCCATAAAATTGGCTTAAATTTGACGAAAGCTGTGCGCTGATGCAATCGAAACCTATTTATTTCAATATCATAATTCAGTTGCTCAGAACTTCATCGTTGAAGATTCGATTCTCGTAAGCCGAACGCTAGACTCATCAAATCAGCGTAATTAGAAAATAGAAATCATTATGAGCAAAAAAAGGACCTGAAATCCGCTCCGTACGCGCGCCGCGGCGGTCAATCCCCTCGACGCCGATGCTGGCCGTGAACAGAGCGAGAAGCAGAAAACCCCACATCGAAAACTCCATATCTTACTCAGCTCACATCTTCCGAAAACAAGACACTAATATACTGTCTTTAAGGAAAATGAGCAGGCATTTATGCAGTTGAGCAGTCGTACTAGAATGTAGGTGAAGAGTTACCTTCTTCGGTGTCTTTGCTTTTTCTTGCCATTTAAGACAGCACTAAGGAGGAAAAAATAATCGAAAAATTCAATGCAAATATTGTCCATTTTGCAATAGTGTATGGTATATAAATTCTGATTGTTGCGTGGTGTGCTTCAATGGCGAATGACAGCTGCATTTGCTTTGCCGGTTTGATGGCCCGTCCACTTCTCGTCGATAGACTAACTCTATTTTATTAGAGAAACTGCTCTGTTTGGAGAGTCGGTACAAGAATCTTTCTTTTTAATAATAAAATGCAGAGCTTTCAATATTCTGGGTTGTTGTGGCGTGGATTGGAAAGAAAATATAAAAAATTAATTAAAAATATTTCCAAATCTACTAATTAAATCTATTGCCCATAGCCTCAAATTAAGAGTGATTCACTTCATTCAACAACGGAATTCTCTCTTCTCAGTTCTCACTCTTCTGTGTACAAATTCAATTCTTCATCTCTTTTTCAACTTATGTCTTTTATTATTCTTAGGCCCAGTTTGGTAGGGGTGATAAGGGCCAAGATAGATAATTTATCTTGGCCCAACAGTATAATTTTGCTGTTTGGTAGAGGTCAGAATATTAATCTCGGCCCGACGGGCCGAGATAACTTATCTGCGGCCCGCTCCGGAATGGCCCAAAACGGCACCGTTTTATTAGCCCACCTCAGATTACATATCGCACCATATAGGTGCGATAATTCACTGTTGAGGGCCGAT
>JAYDZE010576911.1:0-11438 GCA_034509125.1 Monilaria moniliformis
AGTGGTATAAATTAATATTCCAATTGGACTTTAATTAAATTTGGGCTTAATTTAATTAAGAGAAGTCCATTAGGTGAGGCCCAGTCCAATTCTCCTTGGATCCCTAGTTTGGCCCATACATGCTCTTATAAATAGAAGAGAAGAGAAGACAAATTCACTCTCCCTACACCTCAAAATCGACGTCCCCTACCCTCTCTCTATGTGTGATTTTTGTCTTCCTTCTCTAGTTACGCCCTCATTGGGTGCTCTGTTACGCCTTTTTAGTGTTCTGGGAGGTGTCCTTATAAGGGAAAGAACCACGACTGTACCTGTAATTGATTTGGTCCGTGTACCCATGTCAGTCACTCAGCATATTTTGGGGCTGTACGTGATGATTTATGTTTTGAGAAAAATATTACTGTGAATTTTCTGCGACGACCTAAATATCTTCTGAAACATGTGAAATTATATGTTATTGTTGTATATGTCAAGCATAATTTCGGAAACTTAGTTCTACAGTTGATTATACTACTGACCTAGTGAGCTCACTCCCCTTTCAGGATTATATTTTGCAGGTTAAATTCCTCGTCGCTTTAAGAGCTGCGGTCCTGTCAAGTCACTGATTCTTTTTTAGTAAATATTGTATATAAGTTAGTGGCATGTTAGGAGAGACTTTTGATTTATATTGACATAATCTGGTGAATCTGCCGTGCAGATTTTTATATATGTATATTTATTATTTTGTTGTGACCAATTGCCACTTATTCGATTATTTAGTAATCGAGTAAGGGGTGTTATAGTTTGTATGCTTTGCAAACTCAAACAATGGAGTATGAAATACTCCAAGACCTCTTTAAGTGTAAGCTGTATGATGGAGGCCAGGTTTCTGAGCATGTGCTAAACCTGATAGGTCTGATTGAGAGGTTAACATCAATTGGAACGATGCTTCCCACTTATGTCTCAACAAGTCTGATTCTGCAGTCCCTTCCTAGTTGTTTTAAGAATTTCATAGTGAATTTCAATATGAAAAACACAAAGGTGGGACTCCCAGATTTGCACAACATGCTGAAAACCTATCAAATATCCACTTCAAAAGGCAAATCTGCGCTCATGGTGGGCTCTTCTGTAAATTCTTCCAAATGGAAGAACAAGCAGAAGAAGAAGAAAGCATCAAAGAATGCTGTTCTAAAGCCTAAAAGTGGAGGGGCTAAGAAGAAGCTGGTGCTAGTAAATGTTGAGTGCCTTTTCTGTTATGAGAAGGGGTACTGGAAGAGAGACTGTCGAAAATTTAAAGCATAAGGTGCATTGAGTGGGAGCACAGGTATGTTTGTCATTGAAATAAATATGTCTATAAACAACTCACAATCCTGGGTATTGGATACCGTTTGTGGCTCATAGATTTGTAATAATGTGCAGGGTCTAAGTGACAACAGGAAAATGAGGCTTGGGAAGTAGACCTACGGATGGGAAATGGAGCAACAGTTGCTGTTGAACGCGTGGGGACTTATAGATTGGATCTTCTCTCGGGATATAGACTAGATTTATATAATTGCTATTTCGTTCCCGCTATTTCTAAGAATATTATTTTCATTCCAATGTTAGACATTGATGAGGCTATGGACTATGAGTTCTAGGCTGCAAAAAGGAGAGTGTCGAATCGGTAATCATTACCGTTCGACCAACAGGCTACTTGATCAGCCTTGACACACCTTGCGGCTAGACCATTCAAGGCTACGCAGCCCCGAGCCCATTATTATGCTGACCCTGTGTTGCGAATGTGCCAAACCTACTTAGCATATAATTTGTTAGGCCAAACAACATGCTTTAACCGACTGTCTGTTGCAGAATTGTATTTAACTTGGTGCATGCATCAAAGAACTAAAGTAGACCTCAGATTTTGGCTGGCCTATCAAATCAAGCAAATTTTTTCACACCCCACCCGGAATATTACTCTCTCCTATGTACTAAGTACTTATCTATCAGGAAATTTTTAATTTGACATGCCTGAAGACTTATGTCTTGAATTGTGTCCACCTCCATCTAACTTTGATTTGAACTTTTTATGAGGTAGACTGGTGCTGACTGTGCGCGATGGTATCCCTTTATTCCATACACCAGGGGAGGCCATCCTATCCTCAAATTCTGCACCTCGCACTATTATGCAGATGCGCAAGCTGCCCAGCTAACAGACACAAATATGGGTAATTTGAGTGAGAGGGTAAAGGAGATGGAGGAACAATTGGCACAGCAAGGAAAGCAACTAAAGAATTTGGAAGACGCGATCCACTTCATGAGGAAGAGTCTCAGAATCTTTACAATGGATGTTTGGAATATGATTCAGAAGCTGCCCGTACCACCAGAAGAAGCCACCAGAGAGGAAGAAGAAACACCACCACCCACCAGCCTAGCTAAGAATGTACAAGTGGAGGAAAAAGAAGAAACTCAGGCCCCAATTGATCTAAACAGACCCATCTCGTCTAAGGCCACACCTGCGTGCCGAAGTCGGGGAAACCGGTAACATGCTATCACTCCCCCTAGTTTTATTTTTCTTTTCTTATTTTCTTTACCTTTTAGTTGTTGTGTCCTTGAGTCTTTTGTTGTTTGTTGTTGTCTGTTTATTATTCTGTAGCCAACAATTTCATCTCGCACCTTGGACTCACCTTGTTTCGCCCAAGTGTGAGGAGGGTGGAATTGTTCGCTGGCCTAGTGAGTCATCATCATACAGAACCAGTAATAGGCTAGGTAGTTGACAGGGTAACATATTAATTTTGGTTGACAAAGTAAACTAGTTAGAGTATGACGAACTGCTTTAAGTAATGCATTACCGCACCTCAAAAGAAAGAGTTGAGCCTAAGTGGAACAGCCTCCACATTATTCCCTTTCGAGAGTAAATAAATAGGAGCAAAATTTAAATTTCTCAAGGTCAAAATTGGTGCATGATAAGAGGCATAGGGTAACCAGTTGAGCCTGAATTCTTTCGAATAATTACCTAAGAAAATAACTGTAGAAGCCATGATTGAGCCTGAATCCTATTCTTTTCTTAACTCAGATATATACAAGAAGGCAATTAGATCACTGATAAACTGGGTTGGGTAAAGGTGCCAAAACTAGGCAATTAGCTGTAAAGGGCAAGAATTACGCTTAAGATGAGAAAAGAAAAGGTGAAAAGAAGATAAAATATGTCATCTAGCAATCAAGTCACATTGATAAACCTTTAGACTGCCCAAGATAAAGATGAATGCCCCCAGTAAAAAAAATGCCAGGATCAAGTCAATCAACCTAGGACAATTGGGGCCAAACCTATGAATGAAAAAAATCCCCTTAGCCCCATTAAGTCCTAATAATTAAGACCACTTTGAACTATGTGTTGATCAAGACATATTTGAATCATGCTCAAAAGAATTTTTAGTCATTAGGGAATTCATCTATAAGGAATTGAGAGGGAGAGAACTGTGCATTACTTAGCTCTTGACTATTTTTGTTAAACCAAATTTCTCTAGTGTTTTCTTTTTTGCATTTCTGTGTTTTATTTCTCTAGTCCTTAATGACCGTAGTCTAACCAGTTTAAGCTAACTTATCCTTAAGGGAAAGCATGCCTTAAGTGTGAGGAGATTTGATCAGGCTAGATTACGACCATTAATTCAGGTTAAAAGATGAGGAAATCATGATATAAACTGCACAAAAGGTGCGAATTTGGCGCAGGGAAGCAGGGAATATTGAGAATGAGGCTGAGCTAAGAGAGGGTGGTGGGGAGTTGGAGAATCGAAGTCGTAACCAGGAAAGACTAGTACTCTGGCTAGGTGACATGTCAGCGGAAGGCAGGATCGGGGGAAAAATCACTTTGAGAAGATAATACTTGAGGATGTGAGCCTCAGACACAGAATAAGGATTGTGGGGGCACGAACACAGGAGTAAGTCTCGCACGTAACCCTAGAAACTAGTATGAAGACTATAAAAACTCGATTTTGAGGCTATTTTGATGAGAACGATTCTGTTCATTGACATTATCACATTACATACACCATCATAAGAGACTGTGTGGTGGATTTCGGTCATTGATTTGCGTATTGCTCTTTAAAATCGCAGGCCTAGGATTATGCTTCAATTGAGCTTAGACAGTACAAACTTGATTTTGAAGCTATTTTGATGAGAACGATGTCGTTCTTCGATGTTCTTACATTACATACACCATAATAAGAGATTGTGTGGTGGATTTGATTGTAGGTATGCATATTGCTATTTTAAATTGCAATTCCACGAGTTATGCTTCAATTGAGCTTAGACGGTACATATTCCATTTTCAGAGAATTTTGAAGAGAACGATTGTGTTCTTTGACATTATTACATTGCAAACACCATAATAAGGGAGTTTGTGGTTGATTTCGGTCGTAGATATACGTATTGCTCTGTAAAATCGCAAGTCTAGGAGTTATGTTTCAATTAAGCATAAACGGTACAAACTCAATTTTTAGGCAATTTTGACATGAACGGTGCCATTATTAGATGTTATTACATTACATAAACCATAGTAAAAGTTTTTTTTCATAGATTTCGTTCGTAGATGTCTGTATTTTTCTTTAAAATCGCAAGTCCGGGTGTTATGGTTCCATTGAGCTTTAGATGGTACAAAATCGAGTTTGTGGCTATTTTAACAAGAAAGATTCCGTTCTTCCATATTATTACATTTCATACACCATAATAAAAGAGTTTGTGGTGGATTTCGTTCGTTGATATGTGTATTACTCTTTAAAATCGCAAGTCTGTGAGTTATGTTTCAATTGAGCTTAAACGGTACAAACTCGATTTTGAGGCTATTTTGACAAGAACGATGCCATTCTTAAATATTAATACATTACATACACCATAATATGGGAGTGTGTGGTGAATTTCGATCCTAGATAGTGTATTGCTCTTCAAAATTGCTTGTTGTGGAGCTATGCTTCAATTGAGTTTCGACAGTACAAACTCTATTTCAAGGGTATTTTGACGTGAACAATGCCGTTCTTCGATGTTATTACATTACACATCAAAATAAGTGATTGTGTGGTGGAGTTCGGTCGTAGGTATGTGTATTGGTCTTAAAAATCACAAGTCCAAGAGTTATGCTTCAATTGAGCTTAGATGGTACAAACTCGATTTTGAAGTTATTTTGATGAGATCGATGCCGTTCTTCGACATTATTCCATTGCATACACCATAATAAAGGACTATGTGGTCGATTTCAGTCGTAGATATTCTTATTTCTCTTTAAAATCGCAAGTCTGGGAGTTATGTTTCAATTAAGCTTAAACGGTAAAAACTCAATTTTAAGGCAATTTTGACAAGAACAATGCCGTCTTTTGATGTTATTACGTTACGTACACCATAATACGTGGGTGTGTGGTGGATTTCGATTGTAGATGGCGTATTCATTTTCAAAATTGCATGTCATGGAGTTTTGTTTTAATTGAGCTTAGACGGTACAAACTCAATTTTGAGGCTATTTTGACGTGATCGATGCCGTTCTTCGATGTTATTAAATTACATACACGATATTAGGTTTTTTTGTGGTGGATTTCAGTCGTAGATGTGTGTATTCTTTAAAATCGGTAGTCCTGGAATTATGCTTCAATTGAGCTTAGACGTTACAAAATCGAGTTTGTGGCTATTTTAACAAGAACGATGTCATTCTTCCACATTATTACATTACATAGAGCATAATAAGGGAGTGTGTGATTTCGGTCGTAGATAACCGTATTGCTCTTTAAAGTCGCAAGTATAGGAGTTATGTTTCAATTAAGCTTAAACGGTAGAAACTCAAATTTTGAGGCTATTTTAACAAGTTTGGGGGTTATGTTTCAATTAAGTTTAGACGGTACAAAATCTATTTTGTTGCTATTTTAGCAAGAACGGTACCATTTTTCGATATTATTACATTACATACACCTTAATAAGGAAGTCTGTGGTTGATTTTGGTCGTATATATGCGTATTGCTCTTTAAAATCGCAAGTCCGAGAGTTATGCTTCAGTTGAGCTTAGACGATACAAAATTAATTATTAGGCTTGTTGACGAGAACGGTGCAATTCTTTGATGCAGATCATCTGGATAAGTTCGTGTTGTCGTTGAGAAACATGCCAGTTCCGTCAAAGAATTTGTGTAGTTCCCCACTCTCCTATGTACACTAGAATTATTATTTGGCATGTCGGGGTTGTCGATTCCACTAGGATTAGTTGTCTTTCCAGTTTGAAGGTGTGTTTTGGGTGATTTGCGATGCCACCACAATATTTATGATGTGGGAAACTACCTACTTATGAAAGGAATATTATCTACTTATTAACTTAAGTAAGGTTAAACTAAACATGTTCAAGAGATTTAAACTATACTTAAGGAAGAACTAATTTTTTGAAAAGTTAAACAAGTCTGAAAAGCATAACTGGATCAGGTGCACTGGTGGTACTCTGCGTGATAGTACTACTTAATAAAGCTGAAAACAAAGACAATAACCATTTCCCTTTTACGACACCTACATTCAGGATATGTGATCCCCCGCGACACTTGCCATTAGACTGGTTGCAGGAATTGTACGTACTACTGGGAATCACTCTAGTTCACACCCTCCATCCCTTCCAAACTCAATAGCTCAGAGTCGGAAGTTAGTGAGTCGCCAGATAGAATTCTGAGGTTCATCTTGCTAAATAAATTAAAATGACTAAAAGTGACACTAATAAACTGCCTAACTTATGGGTGCTAAATCTAACTAACTAAGCTACTCTATGCGCGTGTTGAGAAAATATAAGGCACCGAAAAGCTTAAATGCAATATAGAACATACTCTGACAATGAATATAGAATACTACTTTACTCATGACGCTCAGCAATAGATCTTAGCAAACAAGATAAACAACTAGCATTCAAAGTTCCTTGTAAAATAAGCATTCAAGTTTGGCTTACAACTTCTTCTAACTACAAACTGAAAGATATTAAACAACTCAGAAATAAAACTGATTCAAGTGAACAATGAGGTGAATGCATTCATGTTAGGAATCTAGACGGCTAAGGCTTGAAGCTTGCTAAAACTGAGGAATGGGGTAAACGCACAGGATTTTCGACTATATCTCTCTACGGGTTTTCTCCATCTTTCTTGCCCGAAACTCCAACACTTGTGATATGGCGGTGAACTCTCTTCTTGTTGGCATCTCATCTTACTTTATATCAGCTTCCAGGGTTCCGTGCAATAATTATTCCTGTGTCTGTGCCCCCACGATCCTTATTATGTGTTAGAGGCTCACATCCTTAAGTATGATCTTCTCAAAGTCATTTTGCGCCCGATCCTGCCTTCCGCTGATATGTCGCTTGGCAAGCGTACTGGTCTTCCCTGCTTGCGACTTCCATTCTCCAACTAACACCACCCTTACTTAGATCCAGCCTCATTCTGAACATTCCCTACTTCCGTGCGCCAAATTCGCACCTTTTGTGCAGATTATATCATGATTTCCTCATCTTTTAACTAGAATTAATGGCCGTAATCTGGCCTGATAATTCTTCGAAATTTTTATATATCAATCACCATGATAAGGGAATGTGGGCTACATTTCAGTCATATATATGCGTATTAATCTTCAAAATCGAAAGACCGAGAGTTATGCTTCAATTGAGATTAGATAGTACAAAGACGATTTTGAGGCTATTTGGACGAGAACAATTCCATTCACTGACATAATTACATTACTTGCACCATAATCGGAGATCGTGTGGTGGATTTTGGTCGTAGGTATGCGTATCACTCTTTAAAATCGCAAGTCCAGGAATTGTGCTTCAATTGAGCCTAGACGGTACAACCTCGATTTTGAAGCTATTTTGATAAGAACGATGTCGTTCTTTGACATTATCACATTTCATACATATAATACAGGAGTGTGTGGCGGATATTGGTTGTAGATATGCGTGTTGCTATTTAAAATCGCATCTCCGGAAGTTGTGCTTCAATTGAGCTTAGACGGTACAAACTAGATTTTGAGGCTATTTTGACGATAACGATGCTGTTCTTCGACATTATTACATTACATACACCATAATAAGGTAGTGTGTGGTGGATTTTGGTCTTAGATATGCGTAATTCTCTTTAAAATCACATGTCCGGGAGTTATGCTTCAATTGAGCTTAGACGGTAAAAACACAAATTTGAGGCTATTTTAAGGAAATATGTCTTTCATCGACATAATTACATTGCATTCACCATAGTAAGGGAGTCTGTGGTGGATTACGATCGTAGATATGCGTGTTGCTCTTTAATATCGCATGCCAAGGAATTGTGTGCTTGAATTAAGCTTAGACAATACAATCTAGATTTTGACGTTATTCAGACGATAATGATACCGTTCTTCGACATTATTGTATGACATACACCACAATAAGGAAGTGTGTAGTGGATTTCGGTTGTAGATATACGTATTCCTCTTTAAATTCGCAAGTCCTGGAGTTATGCTTCAATTGAGCTTAGACGGTACAAACTCGATCTTGAGGCTATTTTAAAGAGAACGATGACGTTCCTCGACATTATTACATTTTATACACAATAATAAGTGATTGTGTTGTGCATTTCGGCCGTAGATAATTTTTTTGTTCTACAAAATTGCAAGTCCCTGAGTTATGCTTCAGTGGGGCTTAGATCGTACAAACTCGATTTTGAGGCTAGTTTTATGAGAACGATTCCGTTCGTTGACATTATTATATTACACACACCGTAATAAGGGATTGTGGGGTGGATTACGGTCATAGATATGCATATTAATCTTCAAAATCGTAAGACCGAGAGTTAAACTTCAATTGAGATTAGACGGTACAAACTCGATTTTGAGGCTATTTTGACGAGAACGATTATGTTCTTTGAAATTAGTACATTACTTAGATCATAATATACGAGTGTGTGGTGGATTTTGGTCGTAGATATGCATATTGCTTTTTAAAATCACAGGTCCTAGAGTTATGCTTCAATTGAGCTTAGATGGTACAAACTTGATTTTCAAGCTATTTTGATGTGAACGATGCCGTTGTTCGACGTTATTACATTGCATACACCATAAGAAGAATTTTTTTTGTATATTTTGGTCGTAGGTATGCGTATTGCTCTTTAAAATCGCAAGTCCAAGAGTTATGCTTCAATTGAGCATAGACGGTACAAACTCAATTTTGAAGCTAGTTTTATGAGAACAATGCCGTTTTTCAACATTACTACATTCCATACACATAATAAGATGTGTGTGTTGGATTTTGGTTGTAGATATGTGTTTTGCTCTATAAAATCACATGTCTAAGAGTTGAATTGAGCTTAGATGGTACAGACTAGAATTTGAGGCTATTTTGACAATAATGATGTTGTTCTTCGACATTATTACATTACATGCACCATAACAAGGTAGTGTGTGGTGGATTTCGGTAGTAGATATGCGTATTCGTCTTTAAATTTGCAAGTCCGGGAGTTGTGGACGGTACAAACTCGATTTTGGGGCTATTTTATAGAGGACGATGTTGTTCGTCGACATTATTACATTGCATACACAATAATAAGGGATTGTGTGGTGCATTTCGGTCGTTGATATGTGTATTGCTCTTTCAAATCGCAAGTCTGGGAGTTATATTTCAATTAATCTTAAAAGGTACAAACTCGATATTGAGGCTATTTTGACGAGAACGATGCCATTCTTTGATATTCTTACATTACATACACCATAATGAGGGAGTTTGTGGTGGATTTCGATATTGCATGTTATGGAGTTATGCTTCAATTGAGCTTAGACAGTACAAACTCGATTTTGAGGCTATATTGACGAGAACAATGCCATCCTTCGATATTATTACAATACATACATCATAATAAAGGAGTTTGTGATGGATTTCGGTTGTAGATAATCGTATTGTTCTATAAAATTGCACGTCCTGAAGTTAGGCTTAAATGGAGCTTAAATGGTACAAACTCGATTTTGACGCTAGTTTGACGAGAACGATTGCATTCTTTGACATTATTATATTACACACACCATAATAAGGGACTGTGGGGTGGATTATGGTCGCAGATATGCATATTAATCTTTAAAATCGCAAGACCGAGAGTTATGCTTCAATTGAGATTAGAAGGTACAAATTCGATTTTGAGGCTATTTTGCCGAGAACGATTCAGTTCTTTGAAATTATTACATTACTTACATTTTAATAAAGGAGTGTGTGGTCGTATGATTTTGGTCGTAGATATGTATATTGCTCTTTAAAATCGCAGGTCATGGAGTTATGCTTCAATTGAGTTTAGACGTTACAAACTCGATTTTGGTGCTATTTTGATGTGAACGATGCCGTTCTTTGACGTTATTACATTACATACACCATAATCAGATAGTGTGTGGTGGATTTTTGTCGTAGAGATGCGTATTTCTCTTTAAAATCGCATGTCTGGGAGTTATGCTTCAATTGAGCTTAGATGGTACAAACACAAATTTGTGGCTATTTTAAGGAAAAATGTCATTCGTCGACATAATTACATTGTATACAAGTGTGGTGGATTACGGCCATAGATATGCGTGTTGCTATTTAAAATCGCATGTCAAGGAGTTGTGTGCTTGAATTGAGCTTAGACAGTACAAACTAGATTTTGAGGCTATTTAGACGATAACGATGCCGTTCTTCGATATTATTAAATTACATACACCATAACAAGGAAATGTGTGGTAAATTTTTGATGTAGATATGCGTATTGCTCTTTAAATTCACAAGTCCTGGAGTTATGCTTCAATTGAGCTTAGACGGTACAAACTCGATTTTGAGGCTATTTTAAAGAGAACGATGACGTTCCTCAACATTATTACATTGCATACACAATAATAATTGATTGTGTTGTGCATTTCAGTCGTAGATATGTGTATTGCTCTTTCAAATTGCAAGTCTCGGAGTTATGTTTCAATTAAGCTTAAACACTACAAACTGGATTTTGAGGCTATTTTGATTAGAATGATGTCGTTATTCGATATTATTACATTAGATACACCATAATGAGGGAGTGTGTGGTGGGTTTCCATTGTTGATAGCGTATTGCCCTTTAATATTGCATGTCATGGAGTTCTGCTTCAATTGAGTTAAGACGGTACAAACTCGATATTGAGGCTATATTGACGAGAACAATGTTGTTCTTCGACATTATTACAACACATACATCATAGTACATGAGTGTGTTATGGATTTCGGTCGTAGGTATGCGTATTGTTCTTTAAAATCGCAAGTCCCGGAGTTATGCTTCAATGGTGTAACATCCCTAAAAATAGGCTAGTCGGAATAGTGATTTTTCAATCGTCGGAGAAGGGTTTCGACGATAATTGGGAAATAATTGATTAAGTAAATTGAGATGAATAGAAGATTCTAATATATGAATAGAGTTTAGTAAGAGAAATATGTTAAGAATTTAAGAAAGGATATTTGAATCAGTTAAAAGATT
>JAYDZE010576922.1:0-11438 GCA_034509125.1 Monilaria moniliformis
TTGTAATTATACTTTTAACAATTGTATAAACTGCAAATTAAGGTAATATTGTATTACTCTGACCATTAATCTAAATATAAAATGTAGAAATAAACGGTATTATTGAGTTTTATTGAAAAACAAATATGGTAGAAATAGTAAGGAATTGGTCTCTTGTTAGTAATCCCTTTTATATTTGAGATGTGAAAGATGGCCCAGCCCATTTTGAGTTGGAGTTGGTCATGTGTTTATTGCTTTCAAAAATTTGAGATGGGCGGGCCGACTTCGTACATGATCCAATGGATTCGGGCCGCGCTGAAAATTCCCCAGGTTTGGGCGGGCTCGCACCTCCTTACAATCAGGTCGGGCTTGAAAAAGAAAATTAACATAACCAGAAATTTTATTTTTAATTAGGAACGGCGAATTAATTGTTGCGCCGAGTGTAGCATAGGGAACTTAAAAAAATTCACATGATCAATAAAAGTTATGCTACTTTATTTTGGACCTTTTTGACTGATCTTACGAATTTTGTCCAAATTCATCGATTACATTAAAGATTTTATCGTCATAAGAACAGTGTGTGATTCGACGGAGGAAGTCGCCGCCTTTGGTGAGATTTAGGCGACGACGTCAGTACCATACAGGCCTGCCTTGCCGCATCTAGCCACGTTGGAGGTCGACGGAGAATCGCCGTTGTTCGTCTGAAATCGGGTTTCCTCTTTTCCGCGCGAGCTAGGGTTTCGAAAAGCCCTAGTCGCCACCTGCTGCTGCTCGTTTCCGCTCGATTCCGCCGAATTCCACCATATATCCGTTGCTAATTGACGTGTCTCGACGTCGCCTAGGGCAGTGCCTGTGCACCGCCGTCGTCCGGAATCGCGGTTGAATAAGCCATAGGGAGGCTACTGCTGCAACACGATTGCTATTGCGTTTTGACAGCAGCTGTTGCTCTTCATCCGAAACATCGTCGTCGCCGTCGATAATCAACATCATCCCAGGATTGAAAACCAACAACTGAAGAGCGAGAGATTGCTGGTGATGGTACTGTTGAGAGTGTTCTATTGGATACGAGAAGCTTGTAGAGGTTGTAGTGAGAAAGAGAATTAGAGAGAAATGATAGAGTGATGATGTTAATTTGTTATTTTTTTAATTTTAGTATCAAAACAATATTTTAATAGAATTAAATGTTACTTTAATTTTAATTTTGTCAGTTAGTTTCGATTTAGGGAACTATGAGAAATCGACTAAATCTAATTCCTCAAATAATAAAATTTTATTATGATTTTTGGTCTATTTTCATCAACTGATTTTGATTAGACATAAATCTCAAATTTTTGGCAATCAAAAACCGAACCAGAATCGAAATTTGAAATTCAGCTCAGTTAGATTTGAGAAAAAAGATTGGTCGCTTGACTGACAAGACAAGTTTGTTTTAAATGAGAAATCAAACAAATAAACACTTACCTAAAATCTTATTCCATTATCCCACCTCGCTTTTATTTGATGCATCGCATATACTGTTTAATTTGTATTTGAAAAAATTAGAAAAATAAAATTTAGTATACTTTATTTTAAATTTAAAAGATTGTCTGTAAAATCTGAATTTGTCAAACTTGATGTATTATATGGCAATTTCCCTTAATTCTTTGTAACATTTGTCCAATTTTAAAATACTATATGTATTTATATTTCAAAAGATAAAATAAAATAATATGATTAATAAAGAAATATTATGCTACATATCTTATGTGAGCATCATCCGCAAGTACTGCTATCGTTTAGTCCACATTAGTTGTATTTGTTTTGTTTTATATATTTAGTTTGATTCTAATACCTTAAAAATTATTATTATTATTATTATTATTATTATTATTATTATTATTAATCTTACAAATTATATAAAAATCAAATCCCAATTTATTATTTCATTCAGTTATTTGAAGTTATAGAGAAGATAGACAAATCGAACTTTGATTTTTATGTAATTTGTAAAATTTAATAACATCAATAGTAATTTTAAGGTATTAGAATAAAGAATAAATATATAAAACAAAACAAATAATGGTAATACGAGAATGGTTGCTCATGAATGATATGCTCATATAAAGTAAGTAACATAACATTTATCATAATATATTTGATTTGTATATATGAACCACAAACCACATTATCCTAGTTCAATATTCTTAATATGGAATTACAAAACCAAAGGTTGTTCGAAACAAAAGGCCTCGCACGCAATACCATCTTCACAACCCCTATTAACACGTTAACTTCACAACTTCCTCCTAATCCTATTAATTACTAGAACATAAAAACTCCTCTTCTTCCCCCAAAAATTAAAAATAAAACAGGTCTCTTCTTCTAAAAGATAAACAAAGAAGAAGAACAAAAAAAGTAGAAAAAAAAAAGTAGAAAAAAAAAAACTGTGCCTTCTATTCTATACCGGGCTTTATCATATCCAATCATGGGCAGCCTAGCTACTCAAGAGCCTGAAAATGGCTTCCCTACTTCAATCAAACCTTTTGAGCCCGAAGAGTTCCGAAGGCACGCTCACTTAGTCGTCGATTTCATCGTCGATTACTACAAAAATATCGAAAATTACCCAGTCCGGAGCCAGGTCGAGCCCGGTTACCTCTGGAAACGGGCCCCCGACTCTGCCCCAGATGGCCCGGAGCCCGTAGAGGACATCCTCCGCGATGTCCGTACCGACATTATCCCGGGCCTTACGCATTGGCAAAGCCCGAACTTCTACGGCTACTTTCCGAGCAACATGAGCACCGCCGGATTTCTCGGGGAGATGCTTTGCACCGCCTTCAACACCCCCGGATTCAACTGGATCACGTCGCCGGCATCCACCGAGCTCGAGAACATCGTGATGGATTGGATCGGGAAGATGCTCCGGCTTCCTAATGAATTTCTATTTTCCGGCGGCGGCGGCGGCGTTATACAGGGAACCACTTGTGAGGCCATCCTTTGTACCGTGGTGGCGGCCCGGGATAAGATGTTGCACAAAATCGGGCTTGAGAACATCACGAAATTGGTCGTTTACGCCTCCGATCAGACGCATTCTGCCTTCCAGAAGGCCTCCCAGATCGCCGGGATCCGCCGGGAGAATTTCCGGACCGTGGGGACTACGGCCCAAAACGCCTTCTCAATGACGCCGGACGGGCTTCGGGCCGAGATCGAGGCCGACATTCGAGCTGGGCTCGTGCCCCTGTTCCTGTGCCCGACCGTTGGCACGACCTCGTCCACCGCTGTGGACCCACTCGGGCCGCTCTGCGACGTGGCGAAGGAGTACGGGATGTGGGTCCACGTGGACGCCGCCTATGCCGGCAGCGCGTGCATATGCCCTGAGTTCCGGCACTTCCTGGACGGCGTGGAGAAGACGGACTCATTCAGTTTCAACCCTCATAAATGGTTCTTCACAACCATGGACTCCTGCTGCCTCTGGGTCAAGGACCCAGGGACGCTCAACGACGCGCTCTCGACGAATCCAGAGTATCTCCGAAACAAGGCCTCAGAGTCGAAGCGCGTCGTCGATTACAAGGATTGGCAAATTTGCCTAAACCGGCGGTTCCGGTCGCTGAAGCTCTGGTTGGTGCTCCGGACGTACGGCGTGGCGAATATGCAGAATTTCCTCCGCCGCCACGTGGGCATGGCGAAGGAATTCGAGGGTTTGGTGAGGAAGGACAAGAGATTCGAAGTGGTAGTGCCTAGAAACTTCTCGACCATTGTGTTCCGTGTGTGCCCCCCTCCTAGCTCGACACGTGAGGAGGGGGCGAATGAGCTCACCGCCAAGCTGCTGGAGTCGGTCAACGAGTCCGGCAAGGTGTTCATGACGCACGCCGTCGTCGGGGGCGTATACGTCATCCGGGTCGCCATTGGGGCCACCCTCACTGAGAACCGCCACGTTAGCCGAGCCTGGGAGGTGTTGCAGGACCATGCTAATCAGATGCTCTGATTAACTAGTCTTGCTTATTGTTCAATTTCTTTTTGTGTTTCCCCACCCCTTATTTCTAGAGTTGTGGAAGGGGAAGAAAAGTCTCTAGTTTATCATTTTATTATGGTTGTTTGCTTTCTTTGTTTCCTTTCTTTCTATTTGCAATCCTTTTTTTTTGTCTTTTTCCTCTAGACATTTTGCCAAACACTTGGTGTGCCCGGACATACTGCACAATTTTCTGCAGTCTTTCTTATCTCTATTGGCCATTCCGTCGAGCACTTTGTGGGCATGCATCCTGCTGAATGTTTTTGACAGCACAACTGATTTCCAACGAGCATTAGGGTCGTAAGTAATTTTCAATGAATGAAGGCTTTTACGATAATGAACAACGAAGTGAACCATGGATTGAAGTGGAGCTTCATGATGGGATCCCCGGTTAGTTTTGGAGCAAGAGCTGGTAGAATCCAACTCCACTCCCCCCTTCAGTTGTAGATCGATTTTTCATTATTCTTCCAATAGTTCGACCCTCGAATCGCTTCTTGGCGGCAACTTAGCTTCTCTGCCCTTTTCTACTTGTTTTCCAAGTCGCAGAACAGGGAAGAAACTGGGACTGAGTCTGCGACTAATCTTATAAACTACCCTCCACCTGAAGAAAATCCAATCAAGGTGACTTTGTCAAGATTAATCAAAGGAAGGATGACTTGGCCAAAATTCTTTTGAGTCAACTATTCAAGGATATCAAACTCATTTGCTTCCTTGCCTTCTACATGTGTGCGCCTGAGGATGACTGTCAAAAAACAGAGACATTTACTCAACGCGGGCTTCGTCTCATTGTTTTGATCTTTCCCAATCACAACCGTATAAAGATCCATAAACAAAAGATTTTCCAAGGCTTTAATCTCTCCTCGTTAGGTTAAAGATATTCAAAAACCTAAACAGAATTCGCACAAAAGAATGAAGATATCTTCAAAGAATTCACGTACATCAGTAGTATGAGAGGCAAATTCAGACAGACTAACAACATGAATAAACTCTCTCAGTGCTCATAGTTCAATTGCAATGTTAATGGGATCTCGTATTACATGTGAAGATTCAATTAGAGCTTAATTAAATATGTCGTAGAATCCATTTGAAAAATGGCAATTGTCTGTTGATATCACAACTCCATTATTACTACAATCATATAACTTTTGTAAGGAGGAACCTAGTATTGCAACAATTCGGTTTAGGCCTAATTACCACGAGGATTATTATCGAACGCCTTATTTAAACGTATACAATATTCGATAGTTTGAAAAATTGTTTGATACATTGTAGGGTTGGGATTTACTAGTTTCATATTTATATGAGAAAATAATATTTTAAGATCTCCATCTTTGAGCATTTTTTTTCCAATTGTGTCAACATATATAAATTATATACACAATATATATTTTTATAATTATGTCCCGAGATGATGTTTTTGGCTCTTCAAATCTCACATGAAACTACGGATTATGTATTTCTGTATCAGATTCCGACATGCACACGTAAGATTTCAAGTATCGAAAGTATCGCATAAAATTGAGATTAAGATACACTTTGGCATTTTATCATGCACATGCATGGTATATATGCAAAGCTATTTAACATAATTGATAGTTGAACTCGCCAACTGCGGCAAAAACATATGATGAGTAATAGATTCTATGAGTGTCTATTTACAAGAAATACACACAATAACATTACTTATGTTGTGACAGAATAGAGTAATTGAGTAATCGAAACAAACAGAAATCGAAAAGAGACACAGATTTACGCGGTTCACTAACGTTGTGTTGGCTACGTCCACGGGCAAGAATGGAGAACAGATTGTATTATGACAGCGGTTACAGATTTTAGAGTTTGTGCCCTACTTCTGTATATATATAGGCACACAAAACGGACTGGGCCCAATATGACAGCGAGACCCCCCGTTTGTGTAGCGGCAAACTATACAGATTCAAGGCATACTAACAACTTATTGTCATAAATATATGTACAATAAGTTAGTTATATTTTTAGATAATTACAGTAAGTTATAAAATGTTATGGCATGATCTTTGGATCGAGTTTTAAAATTAATTTGGCCTCTAAAATACGATAAGAGAAACTATACTGACATCCGTACAGTTACATATACGGCATGAAATAAAATAAAATAAAAATCCCAACTTTTTCTCTAAAATCTCTTCATCGTCATCTGAAACATGAAATACGTTGTCCATTCATCCATTTGACTTCTTGTTCTATATTTGTAAAAAAAATCGAGTTGGATTTTAGGTAAATATAGTAGAAAATTGGATTGCAAATGGGAAAAGAGTCGCAGAGTTACAGATTGAGACAACATTGCTGCTGCCGAGGCTGCTGTTGATGCATGACTCACAAGTATGCTTATCGAGATCGTCACACAAGACTTGGATTGTATGCTACATATACATCTATTTACATGCTAATGACCTATATAAATCATCAGCTAATTTTTTTCACACACAATGAAGACACTATCACATCTTCAATCAATGCCATCACTTGGAAAATCCCAAGATTAAAAATAACTACCAACAAAAATTCGAGTCAGTCCCTCCAAAATCCTTTAGTCCACGATCAGTGTCCGGTCTCACGCGAGAACTGAAGGCTTATATGCATTGATCTCGCCACTCGGCAAAGCGCAATCGCCCTGCCTCTTCTCGTGCTTCTCCACCAACATTTGGAAGCACTCGAACATACCTTCCAACCCCTCAATCTCCTGCTGAAGATCGAGGGGGGTTTCGTTCCCAGAAGGGGATGATGTCGTAGCCATCCGTTTCTTCAAACTCTTAACCCTCCCCAAACTCCTCACAACATTGGCCCCAACCCCATTCACAGTTGAATGCAGCATAGCGTTCTCTTCTTGCGATGCCTTGAGCTTCCTCTTCATCGACCTATAACCATCAAGAGACCTCATCAACTTCTCTGAGAGCGCCTTGTTCCGCTCTTGCAACACCAATGCCACGTGCATTTCTCCGCCTCCGCCTCCGCCACCACCGGGCTTCCTCTCCTTGTGATCGGAGAGGCATTCTTGTACCTTTTGGCGCAATGTCTCATTTTGTGCCTTGAGATTGTTTAAAAGCTCCTCCATTTCACTCAATTCATGAACTTTTTTAGAAAGCTCTGCCTACATAAACTTTTTCTCCTTCCCTAAACTCCAGCACATCGCTCTGAGGTTCCTCTGAGCAGCTAAGCTCGCGCCTCAGCCGCTCCTTCTCCTCGTCTCCCTCCACCTCCTCCTCCATCACCACCGGCACCGCCTCGGCCCCGCCACCGGGCTTCCTGCCCGATGGTACCATGTTGCAGCGCAAGTCGGTGTTGCACCTCCTCAGCTCGGAATCCGGTTTCTTGAGGCCAAATGATTGGCATTTTTGGATTCTGTCCTTTGCATTATCCAAAATTGTCATCACTGTGGCTACCCGCAACATTCTCCTATGATCACTCTTGTCTTGATCACAGGCTATTTGATGATCTTGGATTAATTTTAGCAGTAATTTTACATTTGCTGCTACCCCTGAAAATTTAATTTCAAAAATTTTCTTATCATCCACCAATCAAAAACTTGAATAATTCATCACTTAATGAATTGTCCTTTTTTTCAAGAATCAAGATTTCATTCCTATATCATGAGAGAGAGATAAGAACAATAATAAAACAAAATAAAACGAGAGAATTGCATATCTAAACTAAAATTGCTCACAACATTGCAACATCAAATAAAAAATGAAATTTCATCAAGATTATTACTACGACGTCGGAAATCAAAAAAAAGAATAAGGAAAAAAACAAAAGTAATAGAATCAAGCCTAATTCAATGTTATAAATCAAGATTTGCACCTAGAGAGAGAGAGCAAGAACAAAAGAAACTAGATAATCCCCTATGTCAGATTGAAATGCCCATAATTTTACAACATGAAATATAATGAAGAAATCAAGAATCACATTGACTACAACACAGGAAAAACTCAAGATCCATACCTTGTAAGGCCAAATCATCATATCTTTGATCCTTTGGTGTACTGGGTAAGTCCAAGTCAGGAGATGAATTTGCACGAACTTGGCTCATAACTTCTTCTTTTTCAAAGAAATAAACCAAGAATTAAGAAGAAAAAAGAAATTTGGCTACTAAACAAGAAAAGGGTGATTGATTACCTTTTTAAGAAAATCGAGAACATATAAGACAAACAAAATGGGCCAACAAATTACAATAAAAAAGACCTACTTTTTGTATTTAATGTTTTTGTTTCCTGAATCAAATACCTGCACCTATTGAAATCAATTAAAATATATTACAATATTGAGAGATCCAAAGAAGAGAGGTTGCTTTGCAGACCCTCTCCCTGCTTCTCTCTCCTTTTTCTCTCTCCTCCTATTTTGTAGTATAATCAATTATGATGACACTGGTTTATAGTCGGTGTTGCACTGTTTTGTGTCAGCTAATGACAGAAATGCTGGGTTTTTTGAGAATTTTTTTTTTAAAAAAAATTAATGGTTGTTAATATTGCGAGATTATTGGTTTAGGTTTGACAAAAAAAATTGTTTGGCTGTTGTTAACTTTGACTTTGAGAGACAATTAGTTGACTTCATGTGCAACTATATATTCATATCCACTAATCAAGAATATTACATACATGTATAGAGACAGATATATGCCTGCCACAATATATGATTTGGGATGATTTTTTTTTTTAAGTTGATATAGTTTTGCAAAACTTATTCTCAATGTATGCCAGTTAACTCATATTCTTGTATAATAATTTGCAAATCACATACGATTAAAACATACTCCATCACACTCTATCAAACGAATTGATTGTATTTTTTCAATCTTATTGAATTTAATTTATTTGGGAAAATTAAAATTTAGGTTTAATTGAGCCGGACAAAATATAGTAATTTGGTCTTTTTTTATATATGTATCAATTAAGCTCGAGTTGGACATAATCTTGTCAAATCAAATCTATTTTTAAGATCGTTAGCCAACAGGTTATTACTTGATCTATAATTTCTAGCTACTTTTATGAAATTGAACCGAAACAAAGTTGACTTGAACTGACCATGGCATAATTTGTTTGGAACCCTTAAACAAAATATAGACTTGAGCCTTAGCGAAATAAAAAAATTGTCAATGAAAAATCATAGTCTCTATTTTTAGTGTGCATTGGGTAAATCAATGGACAAATAAATCTCATTTAGAAGATTGACGTGATAGATTTAGACCTATAAAAATACTGGTATGATTTGAATTCGATATTTTGATTTACAGTATACTCACTTTACCATTAAGTTATTTTTAAAGAAATGAATCGATGATTTTTTTTACTTAAATTGGATAAATCTAGAATTATATATTTATTCATTTACCAGAATAGTGCATCAATTTTCTCAAAATGTGAACATTCCTATAAAAAAAAATTGGACTATTCATAAACTATTTCCAATGAACAATTTGACCGACCGGCCTTCTAGATCTTTGATTTATTTTTAATTTTAGATAAGAGATAATATTTTTTTAATCTTTTTACTAATTTATAGTATTTTAGTTGTGGAATATAGGGAGATTTTGGTATCTCATGGCTGTTATTCGAGTAAACGCACGTCTATCGGTGTGCCTCCATCAATGTCAATAATTTACCCTTATTTGATTAAACTATAAAGGTTAGTTATACTATTATTTGCAAACACCGTTCGTGATTAATATTTTTATTTTTTTCTTTTATACTTCATAAATTATGATAAGGACATCACATTTAGATATGACATAAAAATCAAAGCCTAAACTATGATTCATTACATTATATCATAAAGTATTTGTAATTTTGTTGTAGGGTGTATGTAACTATCGGAGAGTGATCAGATGGGGATCAATTCTTGTATCAACTTTTAATAGGATGATCTGCACAATTGAAAATAGAACAAATGAGGGAACTACATCATATGAAATATAAAAAAAAACATGACTATACCTTTAACTTCAAAAATAGAAATAAAAGTAATAACGTAAATTCTATTTTGTATTTAATTTATAAATTTAATGATCATAATCTAATTCTAATTTATAAGAGAAAATAAAAAATATAAAAAAAAACTATAAGAAAAATGCTAATATTGACTACATGTACGCTAGTGATGTTCAAGATAACTGCTCACGTATGATATGCAGTGCATGATAATTCTAATGTTTTACTTTTGCCATCTTAGGTCGGGGGATAATGCCATTGGGATTAAACTTGATACATTTTTTATAGGGCAAATTGCTGGAAAAACCATGAAGTTCGGTCAAATTCTGGTCAGTCCCGCAAGTTTGAAAATCAGCCGCTAATATCATGACTTTGAGATTTTTCGTAATTGTCCCACGACGAAAAAATTTGGTATCTTATGTGTCTTAAATTATTGACGTGTCGTATACATGTCTTAAAATTAACGACATGGCTGACTAATTGGTGCAAGCGTTGCTGATTTAGTTACCGGATGTTTTCTCCACGTAAGATTCTTTGTCGACCAAATCAGCAAAAAAATTTCCCCAAATCAAGCGTCATGGGACAATTGCGAAAATTGTCAAAGTCATGATATTATCGGCTGATTTTCAAACTTGCGGGATTGATCATAATTTGACCGAACTTTATGGTTTTTCCGGCAATTTGCCTTATATATTATTAGCAATGCCTATTTATGTTGCAATTAAATAATTTAAAATGAAAATTTATGGACCACAAAATATCATTCCATTAGTAAAACTACAAAGAAAAGGAAAAATATGGCACAAGAGTCCTTCAAACCTCGTGTATGAAGTGTTGTAGATATTCCAATTGATGTTTACCTTGATTCTTGATCTTGAATAATAACGGGAAAAAGTTATCATTGTTTGGTTATATTAATTTTAAAAGAAATGAAATTCCATATGAGACCCAAAAAATGTACGAATCTACTTTACCACTTCAAAGATAAAAGGGTTAATTAAAGTTTATAGTTTGATGTTCCATTATTTTTTAGTTTATATTGTCAACTTTAATTTATTTTTTATATATCTTTACTTTTCATATTTTTCAGTTTATAGTCTTAATTCTGATTTACTTTTTGTATAGCTAGAATTTTTAAATTTTTTTAGTTTATAGTCTCAATTTTGGGAATTTTTTTAATTATTGCTCAGTAAAAAAAATTCAGTGCAAAAAGATGATAAGTAAAATGAGGTGAATTTTCAATTTTCCACCTCAATAGAAAACGACACTGTTCATGTCCATGTCATCAAATGAAAGTGTTGTCGGTATTCTTGTTTGATGATTTGGAGATTTCAAGTGTGTAAATTCTATAAAAAAAATTCTTCCCTAATGATTTTCTTTTATTCTGATGTGAAGGATAATTGATCCCCATTTTAATGGAAGGAAAGTAAATGAAGTTGCATTTAGATTGTGATACTTTCTTTGATAATATAGACATGAACAATGTCATTTTTTTATTGAGGTGAAAAATC
>JAYDZE010576933.1:0-11437 GCA_034509125.1 Monilaria moniliformis
AGAGTACAAAGTACTTGAAGTTTTGACCACCAAAACAAGGGGCAGGACCCCAAACATCAGAGTGAACAAGGGAAAAAATAGAAGTAGTTCTTGTACTAGTAGACTTAAAGCTTTGTCGATGACTTTTAGCCAAAATACAGGTTTCACAGGAAAAAGGTTTAGAAGGTACTAAATGGGGAAACAAGAGTTTGAGGTATCCTATAGATGGATGACCTAAACGTCTATGCCATAGCCAAGCTAACCGGTCTGATGATCCTTGAGTTAACATCACTGTTCCTTTTTGTGCAATTTCATCAACGTAGTACAAGCCCTTCCTCTCAGTGCCACGCCCAATAATCTCCCCCGTCCTGATATCCTGTAGGAGACAGAAATCGGGTTGCATCAAAACTGTGCAATTCAATTCTTTTGTAATATGGCTGATTGACAACAATTTGTGCGACAATGAAGGGACATAAAGACAATTGGACACTTTTAGGGATGGGGTGATTTGTATGGTGCCCGCCCCAAGAACTGGATTCAATTTTCCACATGCCGTTTGAACATGGGACTTTTGAGGTTTAGATGTAGACACTAAGTCAGAAGCATCATAGGTCATTGTATCTGTGGCCACACAATCCAAAATCCATTCTCTATCCCTAATATCCAACAAGTTCTGAGTATTATATGCATGAGAGACATTATCAAGAGCTTGGAACTTATTACTACACTTTAAGGGCGAATTTTCAGATTGTCCTGAATCTGGGGGTGAAAACTGTAATTTGACTAAGTTCTGGGGAGCATAAGGAAAATGGGGTTGTTTCTGTAATTTGACAATATTATTGGGGGGAGACGGAAATAACTCATGATTTAAGGGGGAATTGCAAAAATTGGAGAGAGGACTTGAGGGGTTTGGCGAACCAAACCCGATACCTGTTGGGGTTCCATCTTTCCCTTTAAAGCTAGGGTTACTTTCCTCTCCCCTCACTCCACAGCCACCGCCTCCAACCGCCTCTGCTTCCACCATTCTCACTCTGCTTCCGAGCTCCTGCGTGGTGTAGGCAGCCCCTCGGCTACCCACCACCGTGGCTGCTTCGGCCTTCATCTCATCTCCTAGGGCAGCCATTGATTTGCCCTTCGTCCCTTTTGATTTTTTGTTCCCCTCACCCCACCATTCCGGATAGCCAATCAATTCGAAGCATTGATCTTTTGAGTGTCGGTTCTTGCCACAATGAGCGCACACCAAGTGGGTTTTGTCGTCCCTCTCACGGGATTGGAAGCTGCCGGAGCGTGGAGGAGGTATTGGCGGTTTGGGGTATCCCGATTTGGGTTTGGCTAGAAGCCCTGCTCCTATTCCAGAGGGGAGCGGCGGCTCGCCGGTGCTTGAGGGTTGGAGAATCTGTTGCCTCATTGCTTCTCGTTTGACCCTAGCAAAGGCTTTTTCGGCAGTAGGGCTTGGGGTCTCCTTCAGGATCTCTTGCCTTGTAAGGTTGAATTGGTCGCCGAGGCCCGCCAGGAACTGAAACAGCCGTCGAGTCTCGATCAATTTCTGGTATCTATTTATCCCTTCTTCGCAACACCCCAAGGGATTCGGCTGTTTTCTGTCTATACTCATCCAAATATTCTGGAGTTCGTTCCAGAACTCCTCAAGAGTTTTGCTGCCTTGGGTCACCTTATTTGCCCGAACCTCCAGGTCGTAAATCTGGAGTGGGTCTGCCCCACTCCCGTAGGTAACCTCCAAGCTTTTCCACAAGGCTTTACTTGTTTGATGTTGTGCGAAATTATTCACTAACCTTGTGTCCATATTCTGCAAGATCCATGAAAAAACCATGAGATCATTTTCCTCCCACTGAAAAAATGCAGGGTCGTCATTCGGTGGTGGAGGAGGAACCCCCGTTACGTGGCTGGATCTTCCTCGGCCGCCGATGGCGACTCGCATTAGTCGGGACCAAAGAGGGTAGTTATCGCCGTCTAGCTTGATTCCCAGTACGATATTTCCGGTATGATGCATGATGTTTGAGATTTGTTGTTGTATTTCTATGGTGGTGTGGTTTCTGTTTTGATGTTGGTTGGTTTGTGAGGATGAGGCTTCTGACATCCTTTTTTTGAAGGTTTGGAAATGGTTAAGGCCGAGAAAGGGTAAGGCCGAGAAGGGTTAAGGCCGGGAAAGGTTAAGGCCGAGAAGGGTATGTGGGCAATGATGAACCTTCTCTGAGCCCCTTTGAGTTTGCTTTTAATTTTTGAGCAACAAACCTGCTCTGATACCATGTTGAACATGGATCGAGAGGAAGAAAGATAGAGAAACCATTGTGTTTATTTGATAATTTCAGCTTACAATTTTCTGTGTTTACATCCCTTCTATATAGCCACTATTCCATACATCTTTGGTACATAAAGAAGGTACATAAACAAATACATAAGCCCTATTCCAAAAGAGGTAAACTGTTGACTTCCAAATCCTTTCTTTTGTTTTGTATTGAGATCTCCTGATTTGTCCTTTTTGTCTTGTTGTTTCAGGTTGCAGACTTCTAACACTCCCCCTCAAGTTAAGTGATGGGGTTACCAACTCTTAACTTGCCAAGGACTTCATTGAAACCTTTTGAGTTGACGGCTTTGGTCAAGATGTCTGCAAGTTGATCCTCTGATCGAATGAATGGTAACTCCACTATCTTCCCTTCAATCTTTTCTTTGATGAAGTGTCGGTCTACTTCGACATGCTTGGTTCGATCATGCTGGACAGGGTTTTCTGATATGCTGATTGCTGCTTTGTTGTCACAGTAGATTCGGCATGTTTTGGTAGGAGGAAAACCAATTTCAGTAAGGAGTTTTCTCAACCACAATATCTCCGTCAGACCACTCTTCACCCCTCTGAACTCGGCTTCAGCACTTGAAAGAGACACCACTTTCTGTTTCTTACTTCGCCAAGTTACCAAATTTCCACCAACGAAAGTAAAGTATCCTGCTGTGGACCTTCTATCAATAGGATTTCCTGCCCAATCTGCATCTGTATAACCGTGTATTTCCAAGTGATCATTTTTCTGGAACAAAATTCCATGATCAAACGTGCCCTTCAAATATCTCACAATTCGGAAAACAGCTTCCAAGTGATCAGTTTGTGGCATGTGCATGAACTGACTAACAACGCCTACAGCGTATGCTATATCTGGTCTAGTATGGGAGAGATAGATCAATTTCCCTACTAACCTCTGATATCTCCCTCGATCGGCTCTCTCTGCTCCTTCTACAATCTGCAAGCTATGATTCACAATCATAGGGGTATCTGCTGGTTTGCACTCCATCATTCCTGTTTCAGCAAGAAGGTCCAAGATGTATTTCTTCTGACATAGAAAGATTCCCTTAGCGGATCTGAGAACCTCTATACCAAGAAAATATCTTAGATCTCCAAGGCTTTTCATCTCAAATTCTGTAAATAGATTTGCTCTCAGTCTCTCGATCTCTTCACAATCATCCCCTGTGATGATCATGTCATCAACATAGATGATCAAGCAGGTAATGTGGTCACCATGTCTCTTCAGGAACAATGTGTGATCTGAATTGCTTTGTTGAAACCCGTAGCGTTTCATGGCGGTGGTAAATCTTCCAAACCACGCTCTAGGTGACTGCTTCAGACCATACAGAGTCTTCTTTAGTTTGCATACCTCCCCTGGTTGAAACTCGTCTGAGAATCCTGGAGGTGCTTCCATGTAAACTTCATTCTCCAATTCTCCATGTAAGAAAGCATTGGTAACATCGAATTGGTGAAGAGGCCATTCTCGATTTGCAGCAATAGACAGAAGAACTCGAACTGTACTCATCTTCGCCACAGGGGAGAAAGTCTCAGCATAATCTACTCCATATGTCTGAGTATATCCCTTTGCTACCAGTCTAGCCTTATATCTCTCAATAGATCCATCTGGCTTCCGCTTGATAGTAAAGACCCACCGACATCCAACTGGTCGAGCATTCCTTGGTAATTTGCACTTTTCCCATGTGCAATTTCTGGCCAAGGCTTCAATCTCTTTCACCATTGCTTCTCTCCAATTCTTCAACTTAGAAGCTTCCTCTGCTGTTTGTGGGATCTCTTCATTCTCATATAAAGCTGCCTCAAATCCTCTTGCCACTTCAGTTAGAGTTCCCTTGACAGTATTAACCACAGGGTATTTGGAGCTCCTTACACTCGGTTCTGGAGTGTATCTTCTCGGTGGTATACCCCTATTGCTTCTGGGAGGCAATACATACTGCCCGGTGTCTTCATCTACAGGGTTCTCCCTATATTCCGGAGTTATAGGGGGGGGAATCTCTTCATCAGCACTGTCATCCCCGGTGAGCCCTGTACTTCTTTCCTTAGATATCAGTGGTGAGGGAGATTCTGGGCTTGAAGAATCTGAGGGCTGTACATCTGTCTCATGAAGCTGCGCAGCGGAACAATTAATCAACTCCTGTCGATCCTCTCCGGGATAGCTAGGGTTTGGCATAGGTAACCATCTTGTGGAGTCGGTACTAACACTCTCCCCCTGACGCCCAAGATGGGAATGGTAAAAATATTCGGCTTCAAGGAAATCACAATTCATGGTAGTGAAGATGGTCCGGGAGATGGGGTCATAGCACCGATAACCTTTCTGGTTGACGCCATACCCAACAAAGACGCATTTCACAGCACAGGGAGAGAATTTGGAGCGAGTGTGTTTGGGAATGTGGACGAACACAGAGCAACCGAAGACACGAAGGGTAAGGGTGAGAGGTGGTGGAATTTTGGTATGAAGGGAAAGGACTTCGAGGGGAGTTTTAAGATTGAGGATGCGAGTAGGCAGACGGTTAAGGAGGTATGCAGAGGTGGCTAAAGCTTCAGGCCAGAAGTGACTCGGGGTTTTGGATTCAATGAGGAGGGCCCGAGTCATTTCAAGAAGGATACGGTTTTTTCTTTCGGCAACGCCGTTTTGTTCTGGAGTGTGGGGACAAGTGGTTTGATGAAGAATGCCTTTTTCTTGGCAAAAATGGCGCATGGAGGAATTAAGAAACTCACCGCCATTGTCGGATCGTAAGATTTGAATGGGCTTGTGAAATTGAGTGTGAACCATATGATAGAATTGAATAAATTTCTGGACAACTTCAGACTTTTGTTTTAAAAAATATAGCCAAGTCATTCGAGTACAATCATCGACAAAGAGTACAAAATATTTGAAATTTTGACCACCAAAAACGGGGGCAGGACCCCAGACATCAGAGTGGACAAGGGAAAACATAGAAGAAGTTCTAGTACTAGTAGGCTTAAAACTATGTCGATGACTCTTAGCTAAAATACATGTTTCACAGTGGATAGGTTTGGATGGTACTAAGTGGGGAAACAAAAGTTTAAGGTATCCCATAGAGGGGTGTCCTAAACGCCTATGCCATAACCAAGCTAACCGGTCTGAAGATCCTTGAGTTAACATCACTGTTCCTTTTTGTGCAATTTCGTCAACATAGTACAAGCCCTTCCTCTCAGTGCCACGCCCAATAATCTCCCCCGTTCTGATATCCTGTAGAATGCAAAAATCGGGTTGCATCAACATTGTACAATTCAGTTCCTTTGTGATATGACTGATAAACAGCAATTTATGAGACAGAGAGGGAACATATAGACAATTGGACACTTTGAGGGATGGGGTGATTTGGATTGTGCCCGCCCCAACAACAGGATTCAATTTCCCACACGCAGTTTGAACATGGGATTTTTGAGGTTTAGATGTGGATAACAAATCAGAGGCATCATAGGTCATGGTATCGGTTGCCCCACAATCAAAAATCCATTCTCTATCCCTAATATCCAACAAACTTTGAGTATTATATGCAAGAGAAATATCATCAAGGACTTGGAACTTATTACTACAACTTAGGGCACCATTTTTACTTTGACCAGAAGTCAAGGGGGCAGATTGCAAATTCTGGGAAGCATAAGAAAAATGGGGGCGATTTTGTAATTGAGCAGAATTATGGGGGGCAGGCCGTAGAATCGCATGAGTGTGAGGGGGACTTGCAAATTGAAAGAGGATTTTGAAGGGTTTGGCTTGCCAAACCCTTTACCTGCCGCGGCTCCATCTTCTTCATTTAAGCTTGGGTTCACCGCCTCCTTTCGTACTTTCCAGCCACCGCCTCCCTCCGCGTTCGCCTCCCTCCCACTGTTCCCGAGCTCCGACGTGGTGTAGGCGGCCCCTTGGCCACCCACCACGATAGCCGCCTCCGCCTTCATTCCATCTCCGAGGGTGGCGATTGATTTACCTTTTGCCCCTTTCGTTTTTTTGCTCCCATCGCCCCACCACTCCGGAAACCCGATCAATTCGAAACAGTTGTCTTTCGTGTGGCGAGTTTTTCCACAGTGGGCACAAATCAGGTGGGTTTTGTCCTCCCTCTCACGGGACTGGGGATTGCCGGAGCGTGGAGGGGGTGCAGGCGGTTTGGAGTACCCCAACTTGGGCCTGGCTAGAAGCCCTGTTCCTATCCCCGATGACAGTGTCTCGCCGCCGCTGGAGGGGTGCAGGATTTGCTGCCTTAAAGCTTCTCTCTTGACCCGCGCGAAGGCTATCTCGGCCGAAGGACTAGGGGTCTCCTTCAGGATCTCCTGCCTTGTTGAGTTGAAATGGTCATTAAGGCCGGCTAGAAATTGAAACAGCCGTCTCGTCTCAACGAGTTTTTGGTATCTGTTGATGCCTTCCTCGCAGCACCCTAAGGGGTTGGGTTGTCGCCTGTCGATTCCCATCCAGATATTCTGGAGTTCGTTCCAGAACTCTTCCAACGTGTTGTTGCCTTGCACCACTTTGTTTGCCCTGACCTCCAGGTCGTAGATTTGGAGTGGATCTGCTCCACTCCCGTAGGTAACTTCCAAGCTTTTCCATAATGCCTTGCTAGTTTGATGCTGTGCGAAGTTGTTCACTAACTTGGTATCCATATTCTGTAAGATCCATGAGAAGACCATGAGATCGTTTTCTTCCCATTGAAAGTATGCAGGGTCGTTGTCTGGAGGTGGAGGAGGAACCCCAGTTACATGGCAGGATCTTCCTCGGCCACCGATGGCGACTCTCATCAAACGGGACCAAAGGGGGTAATTTTCGCCATCTAGCTTGAACCCCAGTGTAATGTTCCCCGTATGATGCATGATGCTTGATATTTGCTGTTGAATATCTGCTGAGGTTTGGTCTTTGTTTTGGTTCTGGTTGGTTTGATAAGATGAGGATTCTGACATGTTTATGTTTGGTTTGTTGGGTTGGAAGGCTTAAGGCCGAGAGAGGTATGGGCAATGATGAAGATTTTCTGAGCCCTTTCTTGTGCTCTTCTTCAAGTTTTGAGCAGAAAAACCTGCTCTGATACCATGTTAAACATGGATCAGGAAGCAGAGGGTTTGGGAAGAAGCCATTAGCTTTGGAGAAAAAAAGGATTTTACTTGCTTAACGTTCATCTGTTTACATCCCTTCTAAATAGACCAAAATACAAAACATTTTTGGCCTCTAGACAGAAGATAAATAAACACATACATCAGCCCTATTCTAATTAAGGTAACATGTTGACTTCTTCAAATCCCCTCTTTGTTTTGTTGCTAAGATCTCCTGATACCCTTTGTCTTTTGTTGCAGGTTACTGTTTTCTCAACAATTACTGTTTTCTCAACAACATCCACCGCATGTGCACGGCGTTTTGGTGGGGTGACAAAGCGGAGAGAAAAGGAATGCATTGGATACGATGGAAGGCAATATGTCGGCCGAAATATGAAGGAGGTATGGGGTTCCGAGAAATGCAGCAATTCAACAGAGCGTTATTAGCAAAACAACTCTGGAGAATAATGACCAATCCCGAGTCTCTCGTGGCGAGGGTTCTCAAGGCGCGCTATTTTAAGAACGTTGACATTCGAACGGCAAAAATCCCACCTCACTGCTCATATACTTGGAGATCGATACTAGGCAGTAAGGACATTCTGGAGGCAGGTCTAAGATGGAGAGTGGGTAACGGAGAGAAGATAAAGGTTTTCGAGGATAAGTGGGCGATGGGTAGCAGTGGAGGCCATCTGACGGGAAGAAGACAAAGCGGGCTGGCTGTTCAGACAGTTAATGAACTAATTGGCCCGACAGGAAATTGAAACGAACAACTGATCAAGGACCTCTTTCTGCCACATGAGGTGGAGGCGATCCTCAACATACCGATAGGTGAAGGAGGGGAGGAGGACAAGCTGTGGTGGAATCTTGAACCGGGGGGCAGCTACACAGTAAAAACGGCCTACCGAAGCCAGATGGAATACACCGCGAAGGATGAGGGTCCAAGCGAGCGGGATAGACAGTGGTGGAATAAGCACGTATGGTCTAGGAAAATTCCACCAAAAGCGAGAATCTTCTTATGGCGCACTATTAAAAATATTATTCCAACGGAGGCTAACCTACGACGGCACCATGTTCCTACGGACGGGATATGCGGTTTATGCAGGGACAAGTGAGTGACGACAACTCACAAGCTCATATACTGCGCATACGTGAAGGACACATGGAGGAGAAGTCGTTTTTGGGAGGTTATGAAGCTGGAACAACTAGTGGAAATGGACGTCATGATAGGAGCTATTAAACAGTCCTTCAAGTCGTGCGAGTATGACCTATGGTGCGTAATGCTTTGGCAGATATGGAGATATGTATGTCGACGAAAGCATGAAGGTGAGCTTCAGGGACATCAACTGACAGAGATCGGATGCGACGAAATGAGAGCAGTATATGCTCAGGCGAATGAGACTCTGACTGGGGTACACACACTGGGTATTAAATGTGGGGACACAAAATGGCGAAGACCAATTCAAGGATGCTACCGGGTTGATGTTTCGTTGGTAGAATAAATGATGAATGTTTCGTTGGTTTCAAAAAAGAGAACGTTAATGGAGATACAAAATGTATTTCCTAATTTAGCCCTTATCCCTTTTCTTCTTTTTTTGAAATTATGAGTGTTCTAGATACACCGCATATAAGACAAAATTTGAATTCAAAACCTTTCATTAATAAATATCTTTAAATATCTTAGTTTTACCAATTGAACTAGATCTCACTGCAATTTAGTCCTTATCCTTGCAATTTAGTCCTTATCCTTATCCTAACATATTTCCCCTTCATAAGTAAAAAAATAATTTGAGTGTTATTTGTTTAAAATTTATATAATCAGTAAGGAGACAAGTCACATGAAGTTGACGGCCTTCTGCTAGCTGGAAGTATTATTATTTCATGTTAATATAAACTTATGAGGTTCGAACTACACATTAATTAATTCAATTATTCGTTAATTAACACGTTATTATTAAACAAAACCAAGAACGACGTCATGTTGCTGACGTCAGAGTTTTTAAACGTGCAAGGTTGACTAATGAAATACGGGTTAGATTCTTTTTTTTTAAATCGTTGTAATTTTAAAAGGGCATATAGGACAAAATTTGACCAATCATATTTTAATATTCAATATGTTATTTTCGGTTGTGAACCTACATGGGTATAAGTTTTTCCAAATAAAATGTGATTTTATTAAAATCCAGAATGTCAATATCGTGAAAATAATAAAGAATCTAATGACAAATTAAATTGTTCATTAGATTAAGTGTAAACAATAGTTATATATAGTACTATTATACATATTATATCTTTTTTTGAGAAAAAAAATATATATTACATGTAAAGATATCAAACTAAGGCATCTCAAAATCTTTTCTTTAGTTCACGTTAGATAAGTAGATCAGATTTTCCAAGTTAATTGGGGGGGAAATTGATTTTATTGATACTTCTTATACAATATGATATAGAATAATATTTGGTCGTTCTTATACCAAATATAGACATGTTGGTGTCACTAATTTTATTTTGAACAAAATTTATATAATATTTAATTTTTTTCAAGGCTGTATATACCTAAACGAGTATGCCTTAAAAGAGTTATGGGCCACAGCACATAGTTGGTGATTCATTGTTAATGGCTCCCTCTTTGTATTAGTGCTCATCTACTTCTTGAAGAAATAGAAAACTCCAAGAAAAGTTTTCATCTACCCAAAGGCTAACGCAAAAAAAATAATCTTGATGTGGAGGTTGTGTATTCGAAATTATAATAATAGAAAGCTTTTGCATATAAACCATTGTTCGCATAAAATATCGATAATTTTATAATTTTAAAAGAATATTTTTTTCTCGAAATGGCTAAAACCCCAGTGGCCCTTCCTTGATCAGCCACTACTTAAAAGAAATTAAAATACAAAGAGATCAGTAGCCAACTAGGGTTCTTTACTTCTTCAATTTCATTTTCTTTTTTTTGGATGTCTGAGTCTGAAATTGTTTGAATATTGGAATTCTGGAGAAGGATTTAAGATTATGAACTGAACGGGGTTTGTATAGGCATAAGACGACGACGATAACAACAATATTATTATTGTTATAATATTTATTTTGGAAAACAAATGAGATTATAAAATATTTAGGGGTAATCATTCGGATTTCGTTACGGATGTTTGCCTAATTCAAACCAATCCAAAAATTCAAAAAATTTTGAAAATTAAATCTGAACCAAACCGAATTATCCGAAAATCCAAAGTCCGAACTCTAAAATCCGATCTGAACCAAAAATCCAAAATTGCATACAGAAAATCCAAAAATCCTAAAAAAAAATCAAAAATTAGAAAACCATTTTTCTAAATTATACCAATAAGGCTGGTGGTATAGCAAATATCATGTTTCAATATTCATATAATAAAAATATAAAATAGAGGATCTTAATTAGAATATATTCGGTTTTTAATATATCTAGTCCGAAAATTCAAAATTTGCCCAAAATGTTATCTGTACCGAACTAAAAATTCGAAAAATCAGAACCAAATTTTAAATTTCAGTTTGGTTCAAATCGAATATTTGAATTTAAGATATTTTACTGACCCCTAGATATATTTCCCTCGGCCAGCGAAGGATTTTTGGGCTTCACTTGTATACAGATAGATCAGTTAAGTCGATAAGACAGTTTTAAGCCCGTTAAAATATATACAGCATAATTTAATAAATATATTACTTTTCTTATACAGCCCCATAATTTAATAACCCTAGAAAAACATAAAAATGCTCCAAAGTATTCATGCAGGCTGCACATAATTAATATTTTGACATATTTTAAAATAACCAACTTTTGAATATACTTTTTGTTGCTTCTTTTTATTATAAGTAGATTCACATGGCTTTTTTGAACAATATAAAACTCAGATTATTATAAGAAGATGTTGACAATCGCTTATTCAGTTATTGTTAAAGAATAGCCGAAATTTAATATTATATGGTAAATTTCTAATCCAAAATTATAATAATTATAAGGAAAATGATTTTTTGACATTATGTTTTTTTGCCATAATATCCTTATTTAATTTTCCATAATTATATATTTGTATTTTGACTAATGTATCCTTATGATATTTTGGATAGAGATAAATCAATCAACAA